>JARSSU010024453.1:0-36755 GCA_029619165.1 Eurosta solidaginis
AAGCAAAGCACGTATAGAAAAAGTTTAAAAGCGTACGAAAAATATTTTTCCTCAATTTTATTCACTGAAGCCAACGTAATTTTCGCCAAATTAACATATACAGGATTCATCCGATGATTTTTATACTCAAGTGCTTTGCACACAGAGTATATTAACTTTGATTGGATAACGGTTGGTTGTACAGGTATAAAGGAATCGAGATAGATATAGACTTCCATATATGAAAATCATCAGTATCGAAAAAAAAATTGATTGAGCCATGTCCGCCGTCCGTCTGTCCCTTAACGCGATAACTTGAGTAAATATTGAGATATCTGCACCAAATTTGAACACGAGCTTATCTGGACCCAGAATAGTTTGGTATTGAAAATAAGTGAAATCGGATGATAACCACGCTCACTTTTTATATATATAACATTTTGGAAAACACAAAAAACCTGATTATTTAGTAAATAATACACCTAGAATGCTGAAATTTGGCATGTGGGACTGATATTGAGACTCTTCATAAAATAAAAATTTTAAAATGGGCGTGGCACCGCCCACTTTTGATAAAATCAATTTTACAAATATTATTAATCATAAATCAAAAATGTTAAACCTATCGTAATAAAATTCGGCAGAGAGGTTGCCTTTACTATAAGAATGCTTTGAAGAAAAATTTACGAAATCGGTTAAGGACCACACCCACTTTTATATAAACAATTTTTAAAAGGGTCGTGAATGAACAAAGTAAGCTATATCTTTGCAAAAAAGAGCTTTATAACAATGGTATTTCATTTCCCAAGTGGATGTAGGAAAAACTTCAAATTTAAAAAATGGGCGTGGGTCCGTCCCTTTTATGACTAAGCAATTTTCTATGTTTCGGGAGCCATAACTCGAAGAAAAATTAACGGATCTTAATAAAATTGGGTACACAAATTTCCTCTATAGCAAGAAATATTTCTGCAAAAATGGACAAGATCGGTTAAAGACCACGGCAACTTAGATATAAAAACAAGTTTAAAAGGGTCGTAGACTATAATAAGCTATAACTTAGCCAAAAGAAATTGTTTTGAATTAAGGATATTTGACTTATCAAGTTTTATTGTAAGAGGAGACATTTTTTTTTAAACGGGCGGTGCCACGTGTTATGTAGAAAAGTAATTTATCTGAAATGAATGTGCAATTGAAGCTCACCTGAGTATATAGTGGTTACACCCGAACTTAGACACCTTTACTTGTTTTCTTTTATATTTTAATGAACAACTTTGTTTCGGTTCATTTAATCGATTTGAATTTATTGCATAAAGCCAAGAAAACAACAACGGCCAAGTTGTCACCGACAGAGTTGATGACCGGTTTTATGATGGTTCCATTCGGCGCAATGTCCAATGGTTACTTTTGGTCCACGTGGTACTTTCGGAACATAAAACCATATTTACGGCCTATAAGGACCTTAAAAACATATTTTTAAACAGTTTTATTTAGCTTGATTCTATGTAGCGTTGCTTACGAATTTTATAATTAAAATTTAAGTAACTTCTCGATCAGCTAAAAGCTTGAAACTTGGAATATAGCTCAGAACCCGATGACAATGCATTAAAAGGCTCAACACATATTACTTAGAGGAAATAGAAAGCGAGCTACGAAAAAATCGCCGCCAGGTGGCGCAAAGGATCGAGATATTCAAAAAAATCGTATTTGTGGTCCGATTTGGCTCATATTTGGATAACAGATGATATACATACAGTCCAGTAGAAGTGACATCAAAATACTTTGGAGAACATACGTTGAAATTTTGTAAGTGATATTTAGGTAAATAAAGTAATCTTTAAGTTAAACGGTTTTACTGAAAACAATACTTAGATTAAGTACCACGCTTCTCATTTTTAAACTTCTTAAAACGGGAGGGGTAGCATAACCTGATTAAGGTTCAGTTGGTCTCACTTATATATATATGAAAATATCATTTGTAAAGATATGAGCGGTTGACTATCAATAGAAATTTGACACGGCCCACGCTTTTATTTATTTGTCTGACCAACATACTAGATCGATGAGGAATGTAATGACTATTACCTAGGACTTACCTAATTATTTTCTAGCTTTTAGTATTATTATTACTTCATGTAAGTATGGTTTTCAATAAAACCGTTAACTTAGAAAATTTTTTAAATTATTTTATTATGCATAGATTTAAAAAGCATTTGTTTTTTTTACAAATTTTGGGTTGCCCTAGCAAAATTTATATATTTTTTTCATTCATTCACTTTTTCTGAACTCTTTATTTCTTGCAAAAAACTGGCAAACTGATAACGAAACTGAATGCAGAGACAACCAGCAGCAACATCAAACAGGCTTGCCATCAACCATCAGTCATCAACCGGTTGCCAGGATCCTTTATAATGTCCTTGTTCTCATTTCTAGTTTGCTTCATGTCAGTGCCCTGCGTGCTTCGTTGATTTTTATTTGTTTGCATTCTGGCTTACATATATCTTTTGCTTTGTTTTCTCCTACAATTGTTTTTGTAATGCTATTTCTTTGCTTCTACTTGGCGTTGCTGTTACTGTTGTTGTTGTTGAGGTAAACAAATTAAATGGGGATTATCGTAGTCAGCATCACATTTTTTAAAGCGCGGTCGTCGTCATCGTTGATGTATTCGCACGTCCCACATTGCGTGACTGCTTTTGTTTTTGTATACCCATCTGTGATGTGTTGCTTTGATTCGATATTATCAAAGAACCGGTTCTGCCAATTCGGTGCCGATGTTTCGTTGGCAGCAGGTAGCTAAATTGACGATAATCGGCAGGCTCTTAATCCCAATCGATGGGTGGAAAATTAAGCAATTTCTTTAAAATAATATTTATATGTATACGGAAGGAATTTTTGTAGGTTTTTGTTACCGGATTATGTCTGTTCTAGTGCCTTTCAGAACAATCCCTAGATAGCATCAAAATCAGATTTTCAAACGAGGGAAAATACCTAGGAATTACACTGGACAGAGCGCTCACGGAATGCTCGTCTCGATGCTACCTGAATAAATTTAATAAGAGCATTCTGCGCCTGCACTCGACTCTATGGAAAAGCATGGGGGCTATCTCTCAAAATGGTATAGGTAAGACATTTAATACTGTTGTGAAACCAATAGTCACCAAATACTTATTTGGTTTGGTTGCCGAAGACCACGAAAAAGAACAGCAATAGCAAATTAAGCAAAATGTATCGACTACTTGGTTTTTGGCATAACGGGTGCAATGGGAACTTCGACTGCAGACGAACTTAATACCTTTGTGTGAATACCTCCCTTCCATTACAGTACCAATTGAGAAAAAGGCAACACAACCTAAGACTTCAAAATTTCTCTGAGCTAAAGAGCGGAAACATGGCAGGGCATATGAAAGACCCAGAGGTCTGGTCCATTATTTTTTAGGCAAAAAATCCTTGCAACAGAAGTTTGCGGTTAAAAATCTCTACAAAGCGGCTTATCCTCGAGGGTCCTAATTATTTCAGACACAATTACTTCTAAGCTAGTGGATGAATGCATAGGAGTCGTAAATGATTTGGGAGCCGAAAACAAGGTTTTGTTAGGATGGACTCTCGGACATAGGGTACACAAAGGCAATGGACAGGGAGACCACCTAGCCAAGCAGACCACAGCATTCTACTGTCCAGTCCTTCTGTGGACTCACTAAGGCATACACTAGGGAAACCATAAGAATCTGGGGAAAAAAAGCAGTTCGGGCATACTAGATTGAATGCCCAGGGCAAAGACAGGGCAAATTATTTATACCTGCAGCAACGAGAGTAACGATCAAACTTATTAATCTAAGCAGAGCGGACCTATGAACTTTCGCTGTGCACTGCAGTCTGCGATATCACATAAGTAAGTTAAATCAATCCGACTTACCAATCTGTCGCTTTTGTGAGCTGGAGGATGAAACTCCGATTCACATTCTCTGTGAATGCGTTGCTCTGGCAACGCAGAGATTCTCCCATCTAGGTGGCGTTACTCTTAATCCCCTCCCTAATGGAAAAAATGAATGTGGTAAATCTCGGAAAATAAAAGGGATGCCAACAAAACAGTTATCTCAGTTGAAGGAGTATATTGTGAGTATAATTTATTGATACATTTTTACATTAAAAACTAATACAGTAGACGCTCACAAATTAGTACCACTTTGTTTTTAGGGTGATTCTAATTTCTGAAAAATTCTAATTCCTGTAGGGTTTTTTATTTGTATAAAACCGTAAAAATTGAGACAATTTGCATTAAAAAAACTCCAAATAAATTGTGACAATTTTGTTCAGAAAAACGAGAAAACATAAGGTAAAAATCCAGTAAAATACATATCACATGTTTTTTTTTATTAAATATACGTATATGTATATATACGCTAAATCAAAAAAGATCCGAATAACCAAAACACTAGTTACAATAAATATATTTTTTCATTAAAAATATATAAAAGATCGATAAAAATACATAAAAAAGCCAAAAATTAATCAAAAACTTCATAACTAATATTCAGCGATGTGCAATGATTTTTGTTAGCCTCATGAAAGGTATTAGAAACAGCGCTTAAAATTGATTATTTATTCGATTTGATATAGTTGATTGCAGATGGCGCCACATAAAATTCTAGGGCCAACCGCTTCCATTGAACACCTTTGTCAAGTTTTTCCAAGATCTGAACTTTCGTTTCCAAGGAAAAAGTATTTTTCTTTAGTTTATTTGGCATTTCAGCGAATTACTTTACTTTTAAACAAACAATGCCAAAACACGTGCACGCGTATCGAATTTCACACAAAAACTAACAAAAATTAGAATTTCAGATCATGTAATGTATTGAAAAAGTTGATCCTCATTTCTGCACATTCTAATTACTGAAGGTTCTAATTTGTGAGCGACTACTGTACTTCTAATTTTTAGGGAGCAATAAATTTTGAAACTCGATTTCCAAACATTTTCATTTTGGCACATTCATGCTTTTGGCAAGCGGGCGACGATATATCTGTTTATCTTTTATGAGATAGTGGTTCCGGAAACGGGCGAAATGGTTCCAAAGAAGAAACCTTCGAATATATTGGATCAATACTGCAGTGTATAGTATCTAAAACTCTTTAGAAACTTTACTCTTTTGGTGTTTGCTTTTTGATTTGCTTCTCTACTCGTTTATATGCCTACATTCGTACATTTGCACAATCGTCATGCGTCTTGAGCCGTACTCAATGTTTTTTGCAATCGCCTACATTATGCTATGGTCGCTGTGTGAGATTTTTAACTCTGTTTTTTTTTATACTCGGCGTGCTGTGCACACAGAGTATATTAACTTTGATTGGATAACGGTTACAGACGTACAGGCATAAATGAATCGAGATAGATATAGACTTCCATATATCAAAATCATCAGTGTCGAAAAAAAATTTGATTGAGCCATGTCCGTCCGTCTGTCCGTCTGTCCGTTAACACGATAATTTGATTAAATATTGAGATGTCTTCACCAAATTTGGTACACGAGCTTATCGGACCCAGAATAGATTGGTATTGAAAATGGGCGAAAACGGATGATAACCATGCCCACCTTTTATATATATGTATAACATTTTGGAAAACACAAAAAACCTGATTATTTAGTAAATAATACACATAGAATGTTGAAATTTGACGTGTGGGCTGATATTGAGACTCTTTATAAATTTTTTTTTAAATGGGCGTGGCACCGCCCACTTGTGATAAAATAAATTTTACAAATATTATTAATCATAAATCATTAAACCTATCGTAACAAATTCGGCAGAGAGGTTGCCTTTGCTATAAGGAATGCTTTGAAGAAAAATTAACGAAATCGGTTATGGACCACGCCAACTTTTATATAAAGGATTTGTAAAAGGGTCGTGGACGAATAAAACAAGCTATATCTTTGCAGAAAAGAGCTTTATATAAATGTATTTCATTTCTCAAGTAGATTTATAACAGTAAATAGAGAAACTTCAAATTTTAAAAAATGGGCGTGGCGCCGCCCTTTTATCACTAAGCAATTTTCTATGTTTCGGGAGCCATAACTCGAAGAAAAATTAACGGATCGTAATAACATTGGGTACACCGATTTTCCCTATAGCAGGAAATATTTCTAGAAAAATGGACGGGATCGATTAAAGACCACACCCACTTTTATATAAAAGATTTTTAAAAGGGTCGTAAACGAAAATAATAAGCTGAAACGAAAGAGAGCTTCGTATCAATAGTATTTTACTTTTTAAATTGAATTTTAACATTAAATTGGAAAACACTAAAATTTTTGGAAATGGGTGTGGCACCGCCCATTTTATGACTAAGCAATTTTCTATGTTTCGGGAGCCATACTCGAAGAAAAATGAACGGATCGTAATAACATTGAGAATGATATTTCACTTATCAAGTTTTATTGTAAGAGGAAATGCGTAGATATTTTTTTTTAAACGGGCGGTGCCAAGTGTTATGTAGAAAAGTATTTATCTGAAATGAAATGTACAATTAAAGCTCACGCTGAGTATATAAAGTTCGGTTAGACCCGAACTTGGACACCTTTACTTTAGTTTCTGTGATACCAACGTCGATCCTAACCCCTTGCTTTTTCTACATTTCTTTGTTGTTTCTGCATTGTTATTATGTTGTGTTTGTTGTATATTTAACAACGCTGTTGCGTCTCGAAATTCGCCACGCCACGCACAACGTCTTGTGTGACCCGGCATGGTTGATCCTCGTTAAACGATCTTCACAACTGTTGTTCGACCGCAACGACAACGACTACAATGTTTTTTGTTGTTGTTCTTTTTTTCTTAAATGTTTTTGTGCTGTGTCCGCCGCACAACTGCTGTAATTCCTGCCGTCGTTGTTAGCTTCATCGTTGAGGCGCTCCCCAACTCAATTGCAGTCAAAGCCATTCTTCTCATACATCCAACAGCCATTCGCACTGGAAATATATTCAGATTTGTTTTCCGGTAATGTTTTGTTGTTGCAGCATTCATTCTTATGTTAGGGTAGGCAAGGGTTCTCAACGCACAAATTACCAGTTTGCCAGTTGCTAGTTGTGGCGGATGATGATGCCTGGCTGCTAAAAAAGCCATTGCATCTGCTCAACAGTAGTTTTTCTTGAAGATTTTTCGTTTGTGTTTTTGTATTTTTTTTGCGTTGCGTACGCGGCCTTCATCTCTTTGTTTTGTTGTTTTCATTTTAATTTTTTTATTTTTTGGTTTTTTATTTTAATTTTACCCCGTTGTACGTTATTAAACATTCTTAGGGATTTGACTTCTTATTGTCTTCAAAGTTGCGTCACTGTTTTTTGATGTGGTGCTCGCATATTTTTTGTATATTGTATTCGATTTCCTGAATGAAAGCGAAACAATGGGATCTTAAAGTGGGTTTGTAGGATCACTTTCGGTTTTAACAATTGCGTATGCGCATATAAATACAACAGTCGTGGGTTGCATTCACAAGAAGTGCGTTGATCCGTGTTTCTTAGCCGCAATGAGTTTGCCTTCGTTAATGGCTCATATGATCGAGCCATGACGACAGGTTCACACAGCAGACCACAGATGCAGATGCTGCTGCGGTAGAGATAGATCTTCCGGAGATATGTATGTATGTATATGTGTATTAA
This sequence comes from Eurosta solidaginis, assembly GCA_029619165.1. NCBI lineage: Eukaryota > Metazoa > Arthropoda > Insecta > Diptera > Tephritidae > Eurosta > Eurosta solidaginis. The sequence goes on from JARSSU010024453.1 coordinate 7,623, forward strand.
TGTATATGATCGTGCATATCCGATGTGAAAATCGAACATGTGTTTCGATATTGTAAATTACATGATTGAAAAAAAAATAACAATTTAGAATTGTTGTAAAAAAGATTGATAAACCTGTTGGGCGAAAAAATCACGTGCGAACTGGTGTGGCGAATGTAGACAGAGAGATTAAAACATTTTTATACACATACATACATACATAAGTGGATATACTTATGTACATGACCATAAATTTTAAAAGAACATCTCGTCCAGGTAGCTCAAGCTGTTTGTTTTCGCTTTGAGTAATGTGCGTGTAAATAATTGAATTGAATATCTAAAGATGAAGATAAATTGAAGGCGGATATGCTTGGGATAGGTAATGTCTTAAAAAGATCGATGTACCTTTGGTTGATTGTGTGATTTTTTTGTTTTTGTATATCTCAAAATATTTCATACTTAAGCCCCGTTTTTCAATACAAGTTCAAAACAGTTTGCCAGTTAAACTACGCTTAAACTTATTCTGTAGTTTTTCAGTCTGTTTGTAACTGAAGTTGCAAAAGGGGGCACATCCGTGGGGCTTTTGTCGTCCTGCAAGGGATTGAGAATGCCGTCGCTAGTTGTAAGCTCATTATGAAAGCGATTTTTCTTAGGGAAGCGGTATCCAATGTATGAAGAAATGTCCTGGATATTCATTTGAGATCTATAAACTTCTCCAAATCTCTCAAGGGCTGGAGAGTAATTTGACAATGACTTTGGAGGCCAACTCCATAGTTATAAATTTAAAAAAATGTGCCAAAAGTTGGATAGTGATTGAAGAATGATGTTGGATATCAACTTGAGAACTATCAGGTTTAAGCATAATTAGAGAATGATGTTTGATAACAACTTGAGAACCATCAGGTTTGAGAAACAGTTAGAGATTAATGTGGGATAACAACTTTCAGAACTAGGTATATATCATTGGATCACTTCTTATTTTCTGGACAGGACCCATAGAGTGGTAGTTAGAAACTATACGATAATAGACATTTCCTCCGGGGTTCCTTAAGGCAGCCTTCTTGACACGGTTCTGTTCTGTTCTTGCTAATCATTTATGACATCTCTACAACAATTGCATTCTCAATCATTTTGATGTATGCTGATGGCGTTAATCTTTTTAAATCATATGTATTAATCGAAGATAGAAATGTGACTGTAATTTAAACACCCTTTTTACTTGGTGCGACCTAAACTACATGCCCATAAACTTAATTTACATGTACTTACATTTCATATATGTGTATTCCACGTAGAACTTCAGCTAGCTTCCTATTCGTTTAACAATCATGACCTGGAGCAAGTAGATGAGCTTGTTGACTTAGGGTTTGCTATTAGTAGCAAGATTAGTTTCATGCCTCATATTGATGCAACTGTCAATAATGCTAGAATGTTTTTAGCAATCGTAAAACGATGGTCAAAAGAATTTAGCGATCCTTATATTGCAAAAACCCGTTTTACAACATTGCTAAGACCGATAACAGAACAGGGGATCGATAGTCTGGAGTCCGCGTTATCAAGTTTATGCAGTTAGGTTATAATAAATTATTCACTCTCTAACTATCTTTGCTATGCAAGTCGTAGATTGATGCTGGAGTATTTTTTATAATAAAACTAGAAGACCCGGCAGACGTTGTCCTGCCCTAAATTTGGCCAATCTGCATATATTTTTTCACTTTTTCCCAATCCTTTTATTCACTCCTCCCTCCGTCTTTTTCGCTTCATCTATCTCCATCTTCGTCTCATTCTATCGCTTTCTTAATCTCCTTCTCTCTTTTCTCTTCTCTCAATTTCTTCTCATTATTCTCCTGTTCCAGAAGGTGGTATGTATTTATTCTAGTCCCAGTCCCAGTCCCATTCGGAGTCTCAGTCCCAGTCCTAGTCCTAATCCAGTCCCAGTCCGTCTCTGGATAATATATTAACCTGTACGAAAGCACTCATCAACAGCTTTCATTTGATATCCATATTGTATAAACACTGTCTAGACATTCACTGGCCCACGTTTTCTGCCTATATCTCGAGACCCTAGTCACCCAGGGGTATGAAAATTACCCTCTAATAAAGCACTCATCAACAGCTTTCATTTGATATCCACATTCTATAAACACATTCTAAGGGTACCCGGGTCCACGTTTTGGCCTATATCTCGAGACCCTAGTCCCCCAGGGTATGAAAATTACCCTTTACTAAAGCACTCATCAACCGCTTTCATTTGATATCAATATTCTATTACATATTCTAGGGGTACCCCGGGTCCACTTTTTGGCCTATAGCTCGAGATCCTAGTCACCCAGTCACCTACCCTATATTTCAAGTTAGATCAAAACTACATACGGGGTGTAAAACAAATTCAAAATCGGTTCAGTAGTTTAGGAGTCCATTGGCCTCAATTGTGTGACACGTGTTTTTTATATATTAAGACTAGTGAACGGCTTGGTCTCTAGTCCTTTTCTACTAAGCGAAAGTTAACTTTAATCTGCCTTCTCGGCCAACTAGACACCTTAAGCCTCTTTTCCTGAGACAATGTAGAACTGATTTTGAATTAAATGACCCCCTTCGCAGTCTGTGCTACGATTACAGCTCTCACTCAAGCGCAATTGATAGTTCGGAATCGCGTTTCCACATTAAACAATATTTTCGTTCTTCTCTCAAAAATTACCAACCTCAACGACTCGGCGAAACAAAAATAAAAATCCGGGCGTCATGCGGATACGCCCCTCGTGCCGGTTGTGCGGGCTTTGGTGGGTAAAAAATATTTGGGAATTATTAATATTATTATAAGGCTGGAGACATATTCTTTCCATGTTTGTTCGATAAACAGAATGCCGCCGTATCTACAAATTATCTATATAATAAAAAACCAATCTTAAACCGGTCTTAAACTGCGACTGAAAAAACTGCTCCAAAGTTTAACTGAAGTTAAAATTTGACTAGAGTTTAAACAAACTTAGTTTAAGCTAAGCTTAACCAACTACTGAAAAACTGGGCCTTATATATGTACATACTCACTGTAGGTGCTAAAGATGTCGAATGTGCAAATGTCGCTTAAACAACTTAAATGAACATCTTCTGATTTAATTATGTGCGGAATGGGCTAAAGTTTTTGTGCCACGATAAATTATCTCACAGGTACCAAATTCCTTAGAAATTAAAAAGTTGTCCTCTTTTTTCAATTTTTATTAAGTGGCTTTTTTGTTAACGATCAGACTATTGAGAAAAATTTTATGCTACTGCCATCCAAAACAGTATCTGTTTCGCAAAAAAACTGTATAAATTCGCAAATTTACGAATCTAAAGTCCGCATTAGGCGGGCAGACAGGCGCCTCTTTAAGTATCTGTTCCCGCAGAATGCTGTGATATGGCTATTGACGTCATATATGTATGTATGTGCTATAACGAGAATTATGATAGTTGACTCAGAGTAGAAAGATGTCCGGTCATTTAGAATGGCCTCTCTTGTAACACGTTAAATATATGGGCTTTACAAGGGAAGAACATGCAACACAGTCAAAGAAGGGGTATATGTATTAGTAGGAAGGGAAAAGGGAGTTCAGTTGCAAACAATATTTCTCAGAACATGGAAAATGGTTATGATTTCTCGCCACAGAAATGTGTCTCTCACTTTATAAAAAGAATATCCTATATATTATTTCTAATTGCTGTTTTTATGTATAGGTCCCTTTTTGCTCTTATTTGGAATCCAAATCTATAAATAAAGTTTTGGTTGTAAAGATGAGGATTCGTGCTATTAGCGAGCTTATTAGTCGTAATGATTTTGTTTAGCTATATTTTATTAAATAATTTGTTAAAAATAAACGATTGTGAGCACACAAAGAAATCTATTTGTACTATGGCACTATTGTGAATATTTGTTTAGAACTAACACTGCATTACCGACAGTTGCTAACATTCGCCAGATGGCAGCGCAAAGCGCATGTAATTTATAGATGTTTTGATTGATAGAACAGTTGATTTCTGTTGACATTTGATATGAGACTTTTATATTTGTTGCGCAAGATTCCCACGGGTCCGGCTCGTTTTATTAAAACTCCAGTGGATGGGGGGCCACCCTCTTTCTCTGCTTGCATAGGCGGGCTTCGATAGCAATACATGCGTAAAGTGCCGTCGACGCCTTCTGCACTCTCTTCTCCACGTTCAGCTTCCACGAAAATTTACTGTCTAGAATGATTCCTGGATATTTGGAACAAGGTTTTTCCTGCAGGGTCTCACTTCTGCAAGGCGCGATAGCCTCCGAAGAGATTTTAGGCCCAGCTTTTCTTCCAATTTGAGTCGCGCTCCCTTAAGTTTATCTGCAAATTTGCGAAACAGGACACACATGTTTTACGCCGACTCCGAACGGAGTCGGGACCCTATACATCGTAGTAAAAAGACCTTATCCGTCTTCTCCGCGTGTTTCGCTCAAACCGACATAAGTTGCCCAGGTGTTGATGTACATCCCGAAACGCCCGATTTATCAAAAAGCTAATTGTTGTTGGCGGCCGCCGTGCTGTGTTGGTAGCGTGCTACGCCTACCACTACCGAATATCCTGTGTTCACGCCGGGATCAACAACAAAACTTTAGAAACAAGTTTTTTCAATTAGAAGAAAATTTTCTAAGCGGGGTTGCCTCAGCAGTGTTTGGCAAGCACTCCGAGTGTATTTCTGCCATGAAAAGCTCTCAGTGAAAACTCATCTGCCTTGCAGATGCCGTTCGGAGTCGGCATAAAAAAAGTAGGTCCGATCCCGCCAATTTGTAGGAAGATATAGGAGCACGACGCAAATTGGAAGAGAAGCTCGGCCTTAGCTCTCTTCGGAGGTTATCGCGCCTTACATTTATTTATTTATCTATTAATTGTTGGAAAGCACTTTCGACCTATGACAGCTGTAACCTTATCTGCCAATGCCGTAAGTTTGACGGGTTCCACATCGAACCACCTGCGCAGATGGTTCGTGATCAGCGTCTACAGCGGAGGCCTTTGATAGGAAAACGACAAGGGCAGTTCTCCCAGAGTTGGCTACATGATTCTTATGCACACATCGAAGGAATAAACAATCTCAATAGTCTTCACCGCCTAATCAATCATGATACCAGTCACTTAGATCGGCACTACCCGCTCCGGGATCGAATGTTAGTGTTAACGTCTGGCCCCTCCACATCACTCTCGATGGCAAATGCGCGTCGGGAAGCGCTCAAGAGAATCTTCATTACTACGTGACCATTCCCGTTATTTTCTTTATAAGTCCCTGGGGTATATTTTTCACATAGCTATGACTTTCCAGCACTGCTAGAGTACTCGATGCCCGCACAAAAATGTGTCCATCAGGCTCTCTTTGCCCTGTGTGTTTTACGCTTGCAGATCCTCAACCGACCTCTGTGCTCGTCCCTGCAGGTTTTTGATAAGAAATTATTGGATTCCTCCAGTTCTTCTATAGTAACAACTTATTTTGGTTGTCCCAGGCTTGTTTCCAAATGTTTCTGGCAGTTGCTACGGTCCGTTGACCTAAAGACTCTTCCCTTCTCTACTCTCTCTGCTCGATGACAATCACTTCTTGCATGTTGCGATTGTTATCCGCGACCAGGGTGTGACTCTGTAATGTATTTGTACAATGTGGGTATGAAATTAAAGGTATTAATGAGGGTTTTAAAAGGGAGTGGCCCTTAGTTGTATATATGATGGCGTTTTCGAGATATCCACCAAAATGTGGACCAGGGTGACCCAGAACATCATCTGTCGGGTACCGCAAATTTATTTATATATGTAATACCACGAACAGTATTCCTGCCATGATTCCAAGGGCTTTTGATTTCGCCCTGCAGAACTTTTTCATTTTCTTCTACTTCCGAATTTAGGGAAATTCCTCTTATTCCCAATCTTCTGCTAACGTTCGAAGCGCTAAACTGTTGAATAAATAACTCCACAATTCAAAATGCAAAAATGGTCTTTATTAGACTACTTTGAAAATACTTCACAATAACACTTATACTTCGCAACTGATAGCGCGCTTAAATCAAACTGATTGCTGCTTACTTAGCTCTCGCCCCTTGTATGCTCTCTGCTGTCTTCCTCGCATACTTCTAGGCGTTTCTTCTTCTAGAATTTACTACTTAGTTACCAGCTATAAACTACTAGCTTTAAACTACAGATGCACGATTATAGCCTCTCGCATAGCCATATGCGCGTGTATATGTGAGTAATACTTCCACCGATATTTGCATACTTTTGTGAGTATCTCAGATATATGCATGTGTTTATGCATATCTCTCCGCTGCTTGTATGTACATACATATTCGTAGACATAATGATTGATTTGTTTATGTACATACCAGTGACTGCTTAGTATCGGCTTAGGGATGATAGTATCCCTTACTGTTGCTAATACACACAATATGGTAGGTGTCACACCCATTTTACAAAGTTTTTCTGAAGTTATATTTTCCGTCAAAAAACCAATCCAATCACCATGTTTCATCCCTTTTTTCGTATTTGGTATAGAATTATGGCATTTTTTTTTCAATTTTTCGAAATTTTCGGTATCGAAAAAGTGGGCGTGGTCATAGTCGGATTTCGTCCATTTTTAATACCAAAATAAAGTGAGTTCAGATAAGTACGTGAACTAAGTTTGGTAAAAATATATCGATTTTTGCTCAAATTATCGTGTTAGCGGCCGAGCGGAAGGACAGGCGGTCGACTGTGTATAAAAACTGGGCGTGGCTTCAACCGATTTCGCTCATTTTCACAGAAAACAGTTATCGTCATACAAGCCACGTCAGTACCAAATTTCACAAGGATTTGTAAATTTTTGTTCGACTTATGGCATTAAAATTATTCTAGACAAATTAAATGAAAAAGGGCGGAGCCACGCCCATTTTAAAATTTTATTTTGTTTTTCTATTTTGTTGCACCATATCATTACTGGGATTGAATGTTGACAGTGATCCCACTTGGCATCAGTTGTCGCGAAACAGGGATAGCTGGCATGACTTTTTATGAAACGGCCGAAATCGCTGAGGAGGTCAAGCGTGATGATGGTGATATTTCTGTGCCTTTACAACCTGCACGCAAGCAGCCCCGAGGACTCAAGACTTGTAAAAAGTAATCTGGCTTGTGAGATATAATACCACTAAGCCATTACAGAGATGTGCCTAGGCGACAAGACAAAAGCAATGTAGCATCATCCCGGTAGAATTTTTCTATTCTGTTTAGAAGACGTACAACGGTCCAGTTAGTTGTATGGGCGTAAAAATGCAAAAAGTGACACCCCACCCCACTCGCCCTGTATTTTCCTAAAGAGGTTGAAGCTGATAAAATCTCTATATTTTTAAGCGTTCCTTAGAACGAGTACCACGCCTGATACATTTTATTCGCCATTGAAAACTAACGAAAAGGTTTTGTCTCACTAGATGATTTTGATATTCCCACTAGCTCATGTTATAGCTGAGACCGAAAAGTCACATTAAAGACAAAGAAACTTATATAAGCAGAAGCCTCATACAAAGAAGTTGCTTCTCCAACGACTGTCTGGACTCCTCTTCCTATAATAATATTGGTTTGCAGATGAGTTTCTTTTGATTATCTGTTAAATTTACTGGTTTCCTCATCAAGGAGAGATAAATGGAACTTATGTCCTAAATGTAAATAAGTTCTCTGGCATTAGAAAGGTTCACAATTTCACATTTCATCATCACTCCAGCAAAGGCAGTGGAAATTGATTTAAGTAAACTCTCTGCCGCCTTACGAAGATGAACTTACTTCGTAAGCCAGGTTTCATAGGGTTCTCTTCAGCTCTAATTAAAGCTTTCACAAAAGACAAAATGAGATTTGTACTCATCATGTGTATAGTAAAAGAAAGATGTGTGACTTTTCGTTACTTCGCTCAGTGTAACCCTACTGCGAAATACATTCCCGGTTCGCAAACACATCATTTCCATTATTTTTATACAGACAAATTGTTGCTTATTAATACATCCAACCTATGTAGGATGCCAAACGAAGTTTTACAGAGGAGTATCTTTATGGTACTCACATACATATGCGAATATGTTCACATATATAATTGTAGGTAGGCTTGTGCAAATCGAGACGCAGGTACGTTGGAACACTTTGCGATGTGAAGTTATTTTGACACGGCGACAACGCATACCTCCACTTGTGCATTTTATTTCTTCGCATGAGTTGTTGCCCATCCCTCCAATCTGCGTTTTGCCCGACTCTTCACAATGCATCGCAACCCATCGCCAGCTCAACCAAGCCAGCCTGCTCGATTATGCGTTTTTTAGTTTGTTTGTTTGGGACTTGTATTGCATTGCCTACCACATCGACTTCGACCCATCGCGCGTCCCATCGACTGCCTTTTGCTTTGTGGTCCTTTTGTGGCGCTGTGCTTCTGGTTGTTATTTTTGTTTAGTCTATATTCACATGTTTGTCTGCTTGTCTATGTCGGCTGCCATAAAGTCGTCGCATGTATTTCGGTTTATGAGCCGGCCTGTTTGCCCGGAGCTTGAGTTCATTAAATTGTACGCTGTTTACTTCACTGGCACTATCGCTCCTCAAAAAATCTTTGTTTTTAGTTTTATTTTATTTAACTTTAAGCTTTTTCTGTGTTATATTTTTATTGGATGTGTAGTTTGCTCGTATTTGGCAAATTTGCCCATCTCGATGACTTGGTTCGTGATGCTCTCAAAGTTGTTGCGTTTTGTGATGCGTTACATTCAGGGGCGGCAGCGGAAACGAGGCTAAGGGAGCGGTTCGATATAGAAGGTTTGAAGTGGTCACCTTTCCCCAAATGGGCGGGCTAGTACCCTAATGGTGCTTCTTACCGGAATGGACCGTCAACATTGTTAACACTCCACAAAAAATTCGGGAAGTATCTTTAAAGCTCAAATTTAAAACCCTTCTGTAATTTCAGAGAAGAAGAATTGAAAAGAAGGATGATAACATATTTTTAAAATTAATTATGCTTTAGTTATTGATGGTTACTAGGGAATGTTTCTGAATTCCCTTCTTCATCAGCAAGCTTTTCTAGAGCTGAGTATTGAACTCGAAATCTCCAACATTCATACTTTATGCTGCTTTTTAGGCAGAAGCTTCTATCCACTCAGCCATATGAATGCCCTGCTGCACTTTTTATAAATTGTGTCTACGCATTGCCATTCCTTTGCTATTTCTTTTATACACAATTTTGGTACATATGTACACTATTGTTTTTTTTAATCCAAATTGTGAGGAATAATAAACGGCGCGATCCTAAAGCTTAGAATCTTTCCATTTGAGGTTTACGAGGGCTTAAACAAAGATTTCACGCGGTATCACTTCGAAGAAATTATTCTCCTGTCAATTAGTCATTGCTGATTACGAGAAATTAATCCATTAGATAATCTCCCAGAAGCAGATGAGTCTTTTTCTATCAAAAGAGAGTCAGTTTAGTTGGAGAAACTAATCATCCTCCTTAAAATTACGATAAAAGGAGGCTGAAACGGAGGCTGAAATGGGGATGGCGGTATTTCATGGACTAATTTGGGCGGAACTATATAAAACCCCCAAATGCAGTAGGCAAATTTAGGTTTCTAAGAGCTTAAGAAATATGTCCTTCGACTCAACGGAAAATTGATCAACGTACAATTGTTCAAAATAATTTAATTTTAAGACAATCAAAATCAACAATTTCTTTTATTTTCTTGAATTAACAGATATTCTGTACAAAATACCGAGTTTTTTGTCAAGAGAACTAATTTCATAAGTCTTTCAACAGCTGTTGCTCTTTAGGTAACATTATTCTGTAAAAATTAACAGATTCTCAATCCATCTAACTGGTTTCTGTGTTAAAAGAACTGACACAAAACCCAGTGAACAAATATCGGCAGTCAATTTTAAAGACGAATTTACGCTCACGGCGTTCATTACTATGTTCTCATGACAAAGGGGCCGCAGAAATCTCTGTCATATCAACAGCATTCTGTGTTATTCTCAGTGTGACAGTATTAATTTTTGAGTTGACAGAGTTATGGCTTACATATGGTAGAATATTTGTTTTTGATTTAACAAGAAGTGTTTCTATCGGAACCCGCCTATGGAAGCAGAGGTAGAGGGCGGCCCCATTCCGCTGGAAGGACCAGGAGCGACTGGCGCGCATTGTTGGACGACTATAACCGTTTAAATGATTAAACGCCAATTAACTAAGATTTAACTGTTGAAACGGTCAGTTCGGAATCAACAATTTGTGGGAAGTTGATTCAAAAGTAAGTTAATTAAAATTACGATGGATGAAAATTGATTTTTTACCAGTTTTTTTCTTTCAGTGTATCCTTAATTTATATATAGTTTCAAACACTGCAATAACTTAGGGAACCCCTTCAGACCTTGCTTATCAATTGTGTTTCTAAGCCATTATACTACTATGGGCTTTTTATGCTTGACCAACTGCGAATGATTCCGTGGCAAACCAACGTGTCATAAATTACAATTTTCCGTAGCATACATAGGGCAAGCTCATTTTTTCTAGGATTATTATCCAGCTTATGGGATGGTTGCTGTTGTTGTTGTTGTTGTTGTAGTGTCATCGATAGCCTCTAAGGAAACTGGCAGTTTCAACATGGTTTGGCCAAAGATATAAGGGCGTTAGAGTCGTTGGTTTTACATTGCAATTGAAAAGGTAGTTGGTGGCATGTGTGGACACGTTATAAGCAGGGCATACATTTTGTATATCTGAGTTGATTCTGTATAAGTAAGAGTTTAAACCTATTACAGTATCCAGGTCGAAGTTCAGCAAGAGTTACGCGCGTCTCCCTGCGAAGGTTGCTAACCCCAATTGCAAGTTCAGGGTATTTCACTTTGAGGATGGGCTTCACTGGGGATTACTTTTTACTCCAACAAATTTTTATATATATCTGTGAGAACCTTTTCGTGTTCTTTTTCTTCAAACGGCCGACTTCTTATGTGCCGGATTTCTTCATAGTGCTTACGAAGATGACTTCTTAAGTTACTGAGAGGCGGGGCTTCTTCAATCAGGTGTCTGTTGTGATGCTCAGGTTTTTGGGTATTCAGCAGAAACTGTTTGTGATGTTATTCTGGAGACATAACAAGACAGTTCCGAGCGTGGTGTTTTTATAGGCGTGTAGTTTCCACCAGTGTGTATCCTTTGGACTCGGCGACTAGATTGGAAATGTATATACAAGTGGCCGCCCAATGGCCTTATAAGTTGTTATGAACGTTTCTTTGTCTTTAGCACGAGTGCTGCCGGCAAGATTTTTTTTATCAAACGTCACTCCCAGTATTTTTGGGGATCAGTCGGTAGCGTAATGTCATCGACGTGGATGTACAAAATGGTCGACAATGTAAATAAGATCGCCAATGATTTGATCGGTGACAATGCCAGACTTCGCCAGGTGAAAAAACTGGAAATACTAGTGATATAGTCGTTAGTATTATAAAATACCTATTGCATTTATCGTGCAATCATCGACGTAGTTCGTATGGTAGCTCCTTGTGGTGTGGATAGAGCTTCGATATGAAAAACTTAAACAAAAGTGGGCATAAGAAACTACCTTGTGATATATCTTGTTTAGTTCTTCTGCATTTGATGTTATATTTCTGAACTGCACCGATGCCTGCTGATGGTGCTAACGATCTTCTATGTGTAAAATCGAATATAGTGCATAGAAACCTCCCTTAACAATATGAACTGCAACTACCTACAAGTGCCCCCAATTGTGCACGCCTTTGGTTGCACTTTATATTTTGGTTTCGCTTTTAATTTGTTGTTGATTTTTGCGGCTCAGTTCAGCTGAGTTGTTTGCATTTCGTGCTCCTTACTGCTTTCATGATTTGTTTTTTTCTTTGTAACCAAGGTTAAGTTACTTTGGTCTCATCGTCGCCGTTGTCGTCGTTGTCCTTTATTGCGGTCCACAAATGGAACGATGCTTGAATTTTTGTAATTTCAGAATTTCAAAATATTTCACATTTTACTCTTCTTGTTTCGATTTAGTTTTTTCTGTTTTTTTTTATTTTTATACCTTTCATGAACATGAAATGGTATATTAACTTTGGTCCGATGTTTGTAACGTTGCGAAATATAGAAGATAGACTCACCATTAAGTATACCGAATAGATCAGGGCGACGAACTGAGTTGATATAGCCATGTCCGTCTGTCCGTCCGTCTGTCTGTTTGAACGCAAACTAGTCCCTCAAATTTTGAGATATCTCAATGAAATTTGGCACAAGGATGTATTTTTGTATTATATTAGCCATTTGTCGGATCCGGTAGGATCGGACCACTATAACATATATCTCCCTACAACCGATCGTTCAGATAAGACGATTTTGGGTCATTCCTGCCGCAATTTAGAAAGTATTAATGTGAAACTCGGTGATATATATTCCAATATATCATAGAAGATATCCTGAAAAAATCACTTTGATCGGAGCTATATATAGTTATATCCCATACAACCGATCGTTCAGATAGAAAGATTTTTGGCCATTTCTCCCTTAATTTAGAAAGTATAAACGTGAAACTCCGTGATATATATTTTAATATATCATAGAAGATTTCTGAAAAAATCACTTTGATCGGAGCTATATATAGTATATATCCCATACAACCGATCGTTCAGATAGAAAGATTTTTGCCATTTCTCCCTTAATTTCCAATATAAAAACGTTAAACTTCGTGATATTTATTCTAATATATCATAGAAGATTTTCTGAAAAAATCACTTTGATCGGAGCTATATATAGTATATATCCCATACAACCGATCGTTCAGATAGAAAGATTTTGGCCATTTCTCCCTTAATTTCCAATATAAAAACGTTAAACTTGGTGATATTTATTCTAATATATCATAGAAGATTTCCTGAAAAAGTATCTTTGATCGGAGCTATATGATATAGTATATACCTATCCCATTCAACCGATCGTTCAGATAGAATATTTTTTGGCCATTTCTCCCTTAGTTTTCCAATATAAAACGTGAAACTTGGTGATATATATTCTAATATATCATAGAAGATTTCCTGTAAAAATCATTTCGATCGGAGCTATATAAAATATATATCCCTACAACCGATCGTTCAGATAAGGGGGTTTTTTGCCATTTTTTATTTTACATTTATCTTAAAAATCATTTAGGTATGTACATCAGTTCACTATATATTTGTTATCTATACATCCGATTATTTCCGATATTACGAACGGGATAAGATTATTCTTCAGCCCCATTCATGAAAGGTATGAAGTCTTCGGCACAGCCAAAGACAGTTCCATCCTTACTTGTGAAATATCCCTTTTTCGGCTTTGCTAAGAAATTCTCAGGAAACTGGCCTAATGCATACCTACTTTAAAGTACTTAAGTATGAGCTTATGGGCGAGTTTGTTCAGAGCAGACGTGAAAAGGCGTTGCGTGTAGAGTGTGTCGTCATCAAAAGGCTTCAACGAACTGGAATCTGTACATCCCAAAAGCTTAAAGTCACACAAGTAAGCGTTCATTGCGTGTTATGTTTCTTCTTCGCATCCGCATCGTCATCATCACAATTCTCATTTTCATCTCATTTCAATTTTTAACTTTTTTGGTCTGTGGAATTTTGTGGTTATGGTGTTGAACGTTTTTGTTGTTGTATTTCTGGCGTCGAGTGAAATTGCCAAAAATGAAAGAAACAAATTGCTATGACAGTAACCGAAAATAATATTAGGAACGGGTTTGGTTCGTTTTTTTTGTTGTTGTTCATTCCATTCGTTTGTCTCAATGTGGCATTATATTGACAACAAGATCGCAAGCACACGATACCCCTTTTGGACCAGCAAATGTTGTCTGGCTACAAAAAAATAAAAAAATAAAATAACTGTAAGCATATAGTAAGCTTAAAGATATTTGGTATTCTTTACGGTGTTTTTTGTCTGTTGTTTAGCTGTTTGTTGTTGTTAGTTATATCTCTTTTGAATATAGCCCATCCTCCGACTCAACTCAAGCTAGTGATTTATTACGGTCCAAACTATGAGTGATCAAATTTCGTTGTCATTCCTCTGTTCTGCCTTAGCACCACCGTACTCCCCGGAACAAAGAGTTCGGGTTTTATATCTTATTTTGATATATCAAGTGCAACAATGTGTGGTGTATACATCCGTTTAAATGTTGTTGATGGAGCGCTGAAATTGAAGGCTTCATGTTGAAGCTGTGGCAGGCACTGAATATATGAGCGAGCAGGAAGCCAATGAAGAGCTGCCAAACAAATTTCGACAAACAATGTGAAAATAAAATTTAAATTTGAATTTTCTGTATCTTATAGACTTGTTTGACTTTAAACAATCCCATACAGGATGAGCAACATAAATCAGTCTCACACTAGCAAAAATTTTGAAAATTGTATAAATTTGGTTGTTGTCATGGCGCCCGCTGTGTGGGACATAGCGCTGTTCTGCCATAATCACATTTTGTCCCAAGCCACATCGCTCAATCAGGACCTAAAAAAGGATGTTTTAATAAGGCTCCTGTCGTGCATGGACGTAGAGGCTAATGTCAGAACTAATATATATATTTTTGCGCCAAACGGGGGCGCGGCCGTACTTCAATTGCCATGACACATTTACTTTATGTCAAATGGTTTATTTTACGCCGATATCAATTCAACATCATCCTCTTGGATTGTATCAGACGAGTTTCTATATACAGAGAAACCTCTCCGTTACTGTTAACCTCTATTATGCGCACACCACCCTTGGCCAGACGCACACTGCTATTTGCAATAAAATGGGACGAAAAACTACTACTGAGCGGACACAAATCTCCTGAGTGCAAACATTGAGACCTGTTTTCATAACAAAAAATGATATCAGTTACTTCGTTATGTACCCATTCACGATAAAACCTATATTTTCCGCTTATTTTTCCAGTTGGGAGTAAGCGGAACATACGGCGCGGATGTTGATGCCGATTGTATCAATGTCGTTAGCATACGCCAGTGATCGCATGCTTTTATAGAATATTATCCCAGAGCGACTAAGCACTGCGGCTTGTATTATTTTCTCCATTCACGGTGGACTTCAGATTTTTGTACAATACGCTTGACTGTACCTTGTATGCGATACTAAGCAGGCTAATCCACGAGGACATCAACAAGTCGGGCGTCTGCACCAATCCTTTAACGAACAGACATTCCAGGTGCATGCCCTCAAACCATAGTCCTTTTAACGTTTGCAGATGTCGTCATAAGTAAAGGGTTGTCTTTTTATCCGAGGCTTTTAGTTGATTTCAATTGGAGCGGGTTTTACGTGGCGGAGACCAAGCCCAGCGCACAAACCAGCTCATCAGGAATGAAGGATAGGTTAGAGTAGGTTAGGTGGTAGGCTGCCCTGATAAGGATAGCTCACTTGGACAACATGAAGGTCCGTTTGTGATACCACATACACCAAAAATAACGGTGACTTAGATCTAGCTACTTAGAGAATCGTTGGGTAGCAACGATAAAGCTCCGAATGATACCGATCTCAACTTTGGATAAATCCTCGGGAGATCCAAGTGAGTCACGACCGAAGTACTTTCGCCTAGTTCTGGCAAAAGCTGGGCAATCAAGTATAAAGTGATTTGGCGATTCCACCTCATCATCTTCCATACAGCTGCAGCAGGATGGAGTTTCCAGTATATTGAGACGTACCGCATGGATACCCATGGAACAGTGTCCTGTCAAAACCCCAATGACCATTGATATGTGAGCCTTAGTGAGCCCAATTATTTCAGCAGACCTCCTGCCATCCACTTTCGGCCAGAAAGATCTTGCTACCCTGCAAGACGTGGTGTCCGCCCAACGTTTGCTGAGCTGACTCGAGGCCCAGCTATGGAGGAGCAATCCACAGGTGGCCAGCGGGATTCCGAAATCCCTACAGCCATCTTCATCCGGTTCAGTTGTACGATGCGGGCTAAGAGATCCGCTTGACAGTTACACGGGATATCACTATGGCCCGGGACCCAGATAATCTTAGTTGTAAAATAATTCGATGCAATCGCAAGCGAGGTCAGGCACTACCAGACCACCCTCGATCGCACTGTAGTTGAGCTCAAGGCCTTGATAGCCGCTTGGCTATCAGAGTAGATGTTAAATTCCCTAACCGTAGTAGCACTGGATAGCATTCCATCCACCGCGTCCTTAATCGCAGCAACTTCCGCTTGGAATACACTGCAGTGATCAGCTAACTTAAACTTGCAGGTTAAATTTAGCTCTTGACAAAAGACCCCCCACCAACCTTTCCATCCAGCTTCGACCCATCCGTGAACAGTTAACCGGACCCATGCCCCAGATAATTCCTCTTCCCCACTCCTCTCTCTCTGAAATGACTGGGGTGAAGGTTGTATAGGGATCAGTTCATCAGGAATGAAAGTATTAAAATAAAAATAAAAATGTAAGGCGCGATAATCTCCGAAGAGTTCTAAGGCCGTGATTCTCCTCCAATTTGCGTCGTGCTCCTCTGGATTTTCCCTACAAATTGGCCGGACGGGACCTACATGTTTTACGCCAACTCCGAACGGCATCTGCAAGGCAGAAGAGTTTTCACTGAGCGTTTTTAATGACAGAATTACACTCGGAGCGCTTGCCAAACACTGCCGAGTGGTGACCAACGCTTAGAAAAATTTTCTTCTAATTGAAAAGCCTTATTTCTAAAATTTTTGGTTATGCTTTGCGCGGGGTGTGAATCCAGGGCATACGGTGTGGTAGGCGGAGCACGCTACCATCACACCACGGTGGCCGCCAGTAAATGAAAGTATTACTTGCACGTTTATATAGCGATCCGCTTGATCCAAAAGAGACGTCCACCTGCAGCGGCACCTTATGGTGATCAGACCATGTGATGGCATTGCACAGGTTAGCTCACCACTAAACGGATGTTCAGTGGCTACCCAGAAGATACTTGGCCGCAAGCGACCTGTAGTAGTGAGCTTTACACACGGTTCTACCCACTCGTGGTACATTCGCCGCAAATCAATCAATGACCTTCTAAGATTAGTTCAAGAATTTTAAATATTTCTGTATTCAGTAGTCACACCCAAGCTTACCAGAACTCCACTCTCTTCCCCTGCATAACCCGGCAACTCTATTTCAAACCTAACTGTGTATAATTTCATATCACTAGCTTTCTAGTGCTTAAATTCAAAATTCATTTACATATATAAATGTTATTGTAAATATATGTAAGTATATATTTGAAAATATTTGCCTACAAAAACAAACAAATATGTATGTGTGATATAAAAATCATTCTAAGTAACTTTCACTTAAGCTTTTGGGTAAAACTTTTGCCAAATTTAATCCGGGATATTGCATTGATGCACAAATAAAACTGTTCGGCCATTTAACTGCATTCCGGTGCATGGATGTGTGCGCTTACCAACAATGGTGAATGTTTCAGTTGGCGGAAAGTAGGGTTGGTCTGATGTGTAGCTAGAGCTATGATTAAATAAACTATAACTTTGGGTAAATTGAGCCACACAGTAGTAAATAAATTTTCCAACTTACCACACAAAAGTGGTCACGTAAAGCCAAATTACAAAATAAATAAATTTATACGCAAACTGAAAACAAAAACAAATACTTTTACATACGAACTTTTATATACATATATGGGCACTTAGTTACTGCTAACAGCTGTTTTTACTATCTCTAGTTATACTGTTTTCATACAGAAACTTAATGATCTCATTTCACCTTCTAAGGAAATCGTAAATTTTTTGCTTTCACACAGAAGTAACTGCTCGATTAGTATGAAGGATGAAATGTCAAGCGAATAAAGTGACAATGCTATATGACAGACAATGACATTTACTTTGACAAATGACATTTTTAAGCACTGAACATACCAAAAACTAAGAAACTGAACGCTCCCAACAGAGTTGCATTGTGCTTTTGACTTCATTATAGCATGAAATAATTATAGATTCGAATTTTGTAGGGAAGCTTGAGCTCAATAAGCGTCTTAATGTAGAAAACTGCCTTTCTTATTCAATAAGCCGTCTGTGTGAAAACAGTATTAAGTTAGAAATTAAATTGAGGATAACAATCCATCAGATAACAACTATCAAACTTTGATGGCTCCGAGGACGACTAGTAAATTGTTTTATATTTTCATTATTTGTTTTTTTAGTGGAGTGTGTATGATTTTATTTGAATTGCTATTTTAAGAGAACGAAGTGTACTAGGCCCCTCTTACACTTTGGAATATGTTAAGTTGGAGGCGAGCATTAGTTGTTCTGAGGTGTTGCAGAGCCACCTCATTTTTCTTCGAAAATCACTGATTTGGCATAAAAACACATAAACTATGTCGGTACAATATTTCACTAACCAGTTGAGTTGCGGCCACCGTGTGTGATGGTGGCGTGCTCCGTCTACCACACCGAATGCCCTGGATTCACACCCCGGGCAAAGCAACATCAAAATTTTAGAAATAAGGTTTTTCAATTAGAAAAATATTTTTTTAAGCGGGGTCGCCACTCGGCAGTGTTTGGCACGCACTCCGAGTGTATTTCTGCCATGAAAAGCTCTCAGTGAAAACTCATCTGCCTTGCAGATGCCGTTCGGAGTCGGCATAAAACATGTAGGTCTCGTCCGGCCAATTTGTAGGGAAAATGAAGAGGAGCACGACGCAAATTGGAAGAGAAGCTCGGCCTTAAACCTCTTCGGAGGTTATCGCGCGATACATTTATTTAATTTTATTTTAGTTGAGAATTGTAAGCGCACTCAATGGTTAAAGAAATAAATTAAAGAAAAATATTCACAACTTAAGTCATTATAGGCCGTTTCCACCGTCTTCAATTCACTTTTGTATAAGTTATCAAAATTTCCGTTTTCGCGTCTCAGTTAAGGCCAAGGAAAAAGTGTAAACAAAAGTCAGCTGTTTGGGTACTTTTCATGTATTCAAAATAGATTTTTGCGATTTGTTCTACAAAATATTCACAATTATAAATTTAACAACTTAACTTGTAACCGATGTCCAGACAGTAATTAGTTTATGGTGGTAACACTTCCTGCTCTCCTAAATGGAGGCAGCGTTATTCCGCCCAAAGATGATGAACCCGATCCCGCAATCGATGATGATGGGATTAATGCAGTAATAGCAATAACCAGATTAAAATACACCAAAGTCGTGGACGCTGATGGATTGCCTGCGAAGATATTCAAATACGGCGACGTGGAGTTGGTGGAAAGGACACACATAATCTCTTCATCGGTTTTAATGCCGCCTTCGACAGCACGAAAAGGAGCTGCCTATATGCCGCTATGTCTGAATATGGTTTCCACGCCAAACGTACATGGCTGTGTTAAATAATGTTGAGCAATACTCCCAGCTCAGTCAGAATTGGGAAGGACCTCTCCGAGCCGTTCGAAACTAAACGAGGTTTGAGACAGGGTGACCCCTATCTTGAGATTTCTTTAATTTGGTGCTCTGGAACAGTGTTCTGGAAAAGCGTGCAGTTACTGGCGTACTGGACAAGGCAGGCAATTGAAAAGTAAAGTCCCTCTCAGCAAACGAAAGTCGTGCTCTACAAGTCACTTATCGTACACATCCTGCTATCTGGTGCAGAAGCATCGACTATGACAACATCAGTTTAGGCGGCTCTGACAGTGATCGAGAGAAAAGTCCATCGAAAAATTACTGACCCTTACGCGTTGGTGACGGCGAGTACCGAAGACGACTTAATGTTGAGCTGTACGAGCTTTATGCACACACGAACATAGTCCAGCAAATTAAAACACAGCAGCTACCCTGGCTAGGCGAATAAAAGTTGATGTTCCGGCTAAGAAAGTATCTTTATCGGAACCCGCCTATGGAAGCATAGGAAGAGAGTGGCCTCTACTCTGCTGAAAGGAACAAGTGGAAAAGATATAAGTTCCCTCGGTGTGACCAACTGGCGTCAGTTAACCAGAGGACTAGCACGCCTTCTTGGACGGTCTTTACTGTTTAACGATTAAGCGCAAATTAAGCAAGTAAGATATATGAGCTTATTACTTTTAGGCAAAGCAGTTAGCTTATTATGATCCTTAGCACGGGTAAACGGAAACTGGATAGGTGCATGTGTTGAAAAGACGTTAATACGGAGGAGGCAACAATAAATATTGTACCGAGTTTTGGGGAAATTACGCTTATTTGAAACCTTCTACTAACGTTCGAATCTCTTAACTGTTGAAAAAATCACTCCACTATTAAGTATTGCAAACTGGTCTTTATTTAGTTACTTTAATTCACAATTATACTTCAAAACCAATAGCGTGTTTAAATCAAAACTGATTACTGACTACTCAGCTTTCGCTGCTTTTATACTCTCTGTTGCCTCGTCCACCCATTTCTCCTAAGGTGTAGTAACTTCGCGAACTTCATGCTTGGTTACTAGCCATATATGTACATGTATATTTGTAGTTTATTGTCTCCTCTCTCATAGCCATATGCATGTGTATATGTGTGTACTACTTCGGCTGATGGTGAGTATCTCTCTGCTGCCTTATATGTACATGTAAATGATGACTGATTTGTTTACGTACATACAAATGGCTGCTTAGTATCGGATTAGGGACGCTAGTATCACTTAGTGATGTGAATATTCGTCACAATATTATATATATATGTTTGTATTATTACAATGGGCCGTAGTTCATATAAGTTTGTCGAGAAATATTTTCATGACTTTCCAACTTTCTTTAGATAACAAAGTTATTAACTGCCACTTAGGAAAATATTTGAAATACCATCGAAACCCGCTTTCAATTCTTACAGTTTTCATTGAGTCCCGTGCCTCAAATAAGGGAACATCGTTTATCAATATTTGGTATATTTTTTTTTACAACGGCTATCTCGGTCTGGCAGTCCTTAGCGAACATAAATCCATATGCTCGGAATCTAGCACCTGCAAGTATAAAGCGCACTATAGTAGGATAGGTGAAAATGGTTTGAATTTATGTTGAGATGAGGCATTTTTCGAATTTTTTTTGAGAAACGAGATTTTAAAGCAAAGTGTGAGATAAGCCACTTAAAAAAATAACTATAGAGCGGGGGTTGAACCAGCAGTCGATACCTAGTGATATTTGACTTAGTAGTAAATAAAATCCTACTGAATACAGTCGAGCGTAATACCTCACCGGCTGCAGTACGCCCATGTATGGTATGTATGGAATGTAAAATCTCCTAAAATGCTCTAAGTATTGGATAAAAAATTTGTGTTTAAAATGCGGTCGTGTGAAAATATTTATGTTAATTTACAAATTGGCAATCAGATACAAATATACACATTATTAGTTGTTATACGAGATTTACTTTTATAAGCATATTGGAAGGAGTACGCAATAAAATTTGATGCACGTGCTCGAGTATAGGTGAGTTTCAATTTTTGGAAATGTGCGGGAGGGGGTGGGAAACGAATGCAAGTATGCTGCTTGCATAGTAAATAGAGATGGGCAAGGTACGAACAAACCTGCGGAATCTAGGATACTAATTTTTGATAATGAAACCGCAACGAACATATTGTTGCGAATCTCGAGAAATTCTGGATAACTCTTGGCCTTATGTTATCGTTTAATCACTGAACTTTTGAGTAAACAAACTCGAATATTTTTACGCGAAATTCTCTTTATTTACAGTACTAATATGGCGGCCGAAGAGGTGTGATAGTAGTGTGCTCCGTCTACAGCACCGAAGGTCTTGGGTTCAACTCTCGGTCAAAGTAACATCAAAAATAGTTTTTTTAATTATAATAAAAATATTTAAGCGGCGTGATTTGGCAAATACTCCGAGTGTATTCTGCCATGAAAAGCTACTCAGTGAAAAGCAATCTGCCTTGCAGATGCCGTTCGGAGTCGGCAAAATTCCGGGGCCTACAGGTAAAGGTCCAGGCAATTTGTAGGAAAAAAATGAAAGGAGCACTACGCAAATTGGAAGAGAAGCTCCGCCTAAAATCTCTTCGGGGGTTATCGCGCCTTTTATTAATTTATTTTTTTAATATGGTTGAAGAACTTCATAATTCAAATTATTCGCGTACTTCACTTAAAACTTGTTAAATTGAAATTGATTGCCCATAACTTTGACTGCGCCGCTTTTATAATCTCAGTTGCTTTGTTCACCTGACTCGAGACTTTTCTTTTCTCTTTCCTTGTCGATTAGTTGCTTATTTACTTCTCTCATCTGCTGCATCTCATATGCGCTCTTGCTTGCTATGGGTATGTGTGAGCAATGTCGTCTACGCTCTTAGGTGCTGTGTTCATGTGTGCGAAGGTATTTATTTGTCTCATCTACTTACATTGCCACTGTGGTTGTGGGCCGTTTATTTACTAGCGGCATAGTGGCATATACCGGAATTGCTAATATTCGCCACAATATAATAAAATAGCAGATCCATTAGGCTTAGACATCTTGCATACATTTGCAAACTTTTCCTGTAAACCAGGGTTTCACATTCCATAGCACAATTGTGCTCGAAAATCGTATGCGACATTGGGTGGACTCATTGCATGCTGTAAACGTCGGAGCCAACTATGAAAAGCTCGGTAAAGGCTTGTTCAGACCTCAAAAGTGAAATTAAGGGATGGAATATTTAGTTTTACTCCTATCTCTAATTACAAATTTTCAATTTTGAGATTTTTGGTGGTTTAGAGAAACCGTGTGTTGCCCTCAGTTTTTCTGATGCTTCACAATGTGGCATGTATATATGTACATATAAAAACGATTGTATAATTGCATTGCTGGGTCGTCAACTCTTTCAACTTTTCCAAGTTCTCCCATGTGTATGCAATTTTCAGTTGATTTGCATGTGGTTTTTCGTATGTTTTGCAAAACAACAAATGTGAAAACACTGAGTTTACTAAAACTTTGTCTCTCGACAGTAGCTCATTTGCATTAAAAGTGCGCCCAGGAAATCTTGTTTGTAGGCCTGGATATCAGCAGAGCAAATAATGAAGCAACTCATCTCAAAGATCGCTACGTTTTCCATTTTTGAGACGTCTGTTTTGATTGTAATTCCTCTACCACTAACTAGGTCTTTTTCGCATTCCTCCCTTGGAAGGATATCTTATGTTCTTCAACTGCAAGTCAGAAACCAGATTGACGTCGGACGCTAGAACAGTTGAGATCCCGTCTAATATATGCCGCAGTCCACAGTGGTGTGGACTATAGGGAAGTTGCTTTCAGAGGCGTAGGCGTAGAGCCTACAATTAAAAAGATGGTTACAGTCATGTGCAGTACATACATTACGTATATTCGGGGGTCGATTCTGTTATTGTTGATTGCTCTTCTTGTCAAGCGTTTTCCACCAGTGAGAATATCCATACTTTAGTATCGGTCGAGTGAATGTGTTGTTAATGCCGTGGATGATATGCGGTGACAGTCCCCAGCTTCTGCCGAACGAAGGTGGTAGTATGCTGACAGAGCTTTCTTTTGTACACGTAAGAAATTGAAAAATAAATCCCTCAAATGCATGAATGGTTTTATACAAAAATTAGAAACTCTTACTCATTGAATTGAGATTTTTCACAATTTAAAGAGAATTTGTTCGGAATGTATTTAAGGTAAGTGTTCTCCTAATTGTACTTTGCTTCACATGCATATTTCCTTTACGCTCCCTTCAGCATGCATCAATCGCATATTATCTAAAATCCATTTTGCTCACAGCAGTCCAAAAATCTAATTGTCTGCACATTAGGGAACTGAATTCGTTATGGAAGGATCTTCTCCAAACCTCTGGAGTACTTTCGCATAAAACATTGCGTGTTCTGTGTTTGAACAAGGCGGTGGGGACAGTGTGAACATAAAGGATCCTCTTCTATCCTACGCTCATGTAAATACTCCTTGAAACCGCCGTCTCACTCAATGTCTGCGTGAGGTGGTAGATCAGCTGGCCGTGCTTCGCTCATAACATTCCTACTATACTCTGACCTAACGTGAAGGTTCAACGCTCTTTCTTCCATTGTTTCTATCGTTCTTGCTACTTAGCTATTGTTCGTGACCTTACGCTTTTCTTGGCATCTTCCGATCTGCCATTCCTTTGACGGCAGATCTACTAGAATTTTCACTCATATAGCTACAAGGCCATAACTTACATCGAAAATCTTTTAATTTGCGATTTTTTCCTGTCCTCTTATTGCAACACTTATGTATTAGATGCCCACCTAAACCGTTTGATAAAGTTTGCTCGTTAATGGGATAACAACTAAAGCACGAGTAAAGTTGACATAGTCATAATGCCATAGTAATAACCACATATTTACTTATCCATATCAAATTGGCATCAGTTATTGGTGCCTTAACCTAAAAATAGTGAAAATTTCTAAAAAATGAGAAAACGCCAAAAAAATTTCAAAACATAAGTATACCACAAAAAATAAGTCTCTTAGTCAAAGCGTATCCAAAACAATAAATAAAATCTACAAAAATCTAATAAATTCTCCAACTCAAATATTTTAGGTTATGGATATGGCGAAAAACCAAAAAGCATTTGTTGGCTATGGTATGGTTATGGCTTTAGCGTTATGGTATGGCACCATTAATCGATTACATTGATTCCATAAGGTTGGTTCGATCAGCTGTTTTACCTTGTTATGGTTAAGTCACCATAAACTTAAGGATATCGTTTTAAAGCGAGAATTACGGAAATTTTGTTTATCAAATCCAAATGCATGAGAAAAAGCAAACAACTTATGCCACACAATTTTTAAAAATCTAAAAAAACCCATCTCATTTTAGTGCAAACACCAAGCTTACACTCAACGCGCATATCCACGATTATCTGCAGATTCGCCAGAACTTAAATGTCACTTGCTCTGCTTTCAACACATATGAAATCTATTTTTAACACAACTCAGACATATTTCGCGTTTTATTTGTAATTTTTTGTTAATGTGGCATGCAACATATGAGCGAGTTTTTTAGCCGACATTCAAACTGCGCAAGCTCCAATTTTGGCATTTGTAAAGTCACAGATTCGTTTTAAAACACCCGAAGAAGAAAGAACTTCACCACTCGAACTGGCTGAACTGAGAGCACCTGTATGAGCCAAATTCCACAACTAACCGGTTGTGCAATTGTCTTATGCACTGTTCACCACCACTTGTTGTGGCAGTCAGCCAAACATATACGAACTTAGTGGTCCTGTGGCACAAGAGTAGAGTGTAAAAACATAAAAGCGAAAAGCAAAGAGACAATAAAGAATAATGTGCATTATAAAGTGTATCATGTGACTATTTCTCCTTGACTGCGCTTATCCATTTTTATACTCAGCTAAGCAGAGCGCACAGAGTATATTAATTTTGTTCGCATAACGGTACCCCGTAACGGCATAAACTATCGAGATAGATATAGACTTCTCTACATCAAAATGAACTGGGCGAAAAAAGAAATTCATTTAGCCATATCCCTCCGTTCGTCCGTCCATCCGTCTGTCCGTAAACACGATAACTTGAGTAAATTTTGAGGTATCTTAATGAATTTGGTATGTAAGTTCCTGGGCCCTGATCTCAGATCGCTATTTAAAATGAACGAAATCGGACTATAACCGCGCCCACTTTTTCGATATCAAAAATTTCGAAAAACCGAAAAAGTGCGATAATTCTTTACCAAAGACGACGGATAAAGCGATGAAACTTTGGTGGGTTGACCTTATGACACGTAGAACAATACAATGGGCGTGGCACCGCCTACTTTTGAAAGAAGATAATTTAAATGTTTTTCAAGCTGTAATTTGGCAGCTGAGTATGTAATGTTCGGTTACACCCGAACTTAGCCTTCCTTACTTGTTACATATGTGCATATGTATATAAGTAAGTACATACAATATGCAGCCATACATGCCACCTCTCCCAAAGTAACTTATTTGTATGAGACTTATTCCTTTTACTAGGAAACCATTTTACTTGTTTATGCTGAGAAAGGAATATGTGGGGAAATGTTTTCGGTTGTTTCCCACATATGTACGTATGTTTAAATGAAAATGCGAGCATTAGTAGCACCCACCCCAACGCACATATGATCCCCCACAACAAAGCACAAGGGTTGCTGTAGTTATGTTGAGGGTGGAATGTAAAGCGTAACTACAACCAAACGTTAATTTGATTTTGTAAATCTAATTTGTTGCAAAACAAAATTTATGAAATTTCAATTATAATTTAACCTGAATTACTTATAATCGCCCCATGTGTTTGGTATGCTAGAAATAAATATCCTTAGAATATTGGATTACCACACTGGGAATTATAACAGTTTTTATTTGATGAACTGTACAGTCCCCGAAACTCCTTGATGCTTTCGCAGAGAGGTCAAACCTTTTATCTTTTTATTGATTAAAACTTTACTATCTCGGTACTGCCCGCGTCAGCACTAGAACGCCATTTTACTCACAGCAGTCCAACAATGCATGTATTTGCACATTAGGGAAACTAAATTCCTCATGGAAGGCTCCTCTCCAAAACTCTGCGTACCGAGTGAATTTCACCGTGAAAACGAGGGCAATGAACCATTACATGTTCTGCGTTTTTCAATTCGGTGGAACAGTGTGAACGTAGAGGATCTTGCACTATCCTACGCCTATGTAGATACCACTTGAAACCGCCGCGGTGGTTCAATATCTGCGTGAGGTGGTATTTTAATACGTCGTGCTTCCGCTCGTACAATTCGGCTATATTCCGAACTAACATGAAGGTCCTGCGCAGTTTCTTCCGATTCTTCCTACAGTTCTTGCCACCTAAATATATTTCTGACCTTGCGCTTTTCTTGGCAACTTCAGATGGTTGGTCGATTCTAATGACATACAGATCGGCCATTTCCCTTGACAGTAATTTACTGGGATTTTCTGAGATAAAACAACGATCGCGTTGCTGGACACCGCACGATAGCACTGTATATCGTGTAGCTATAATACGACAGACTGCTACATATATATCTCTTCCGGTGGGTCATTTCAGATACGCTAGCATACTGCTGCTGCACATAACATACCATTATCGTGTTGGTTACGTTGGGTAATAATTGACGGATACCTTGTGAATGGGCCACCGATTTAGGCATTATTTGCCTATACTAACTTTTTCTCCACCTCCCTGAAGTGCTGCTTAAAAGTTTCTTTTGTGTCAATGTTTAATCTCAAATACTTTGTGTAATGAGCTTCGAATATATTTGATAATCCCTTTTGATTAGGACTAACTCATAAAGAATCCACTTTGGGCTCACCAAAACTACTTCTCTCTTATTGCTAACCATCTCAAGACCCATTTTTATTCTTCCTCATTCATCAGTCATTACCTAATGCTTGGAGCAGATCCAGGTTTTTGGACCACTGCCATTCTACAATATGATCTGCATAGCCGACAATTTGCGTTCATCCGGGAAGTTCGATTTTTAGCACACCGTCAAACATCGCATTCCATAGCGTTGGCCTTCAGAACAGATCTCGTATCAAAGATACGATAGCTAGCTTTCATTAAATCACCAGAGAAAGCTATTTTATAACCCACCTTATTTCCTTTGAATAATATTACTAATTTGAAGAAATTTTCGATTACTCTGCATCTTCTGCAGTCGTTTCGAATCACTGACCTGCCGATAAATAAGTCAAGTGTTCTGTATATAAAATACTCTTTTACAACACTCCTCTGGTAGTAGAACTTCCAATGTGTTCGCGTACTTCACTTATAAAGTATAAAATCAAACTGGCTGACTCTTTCTCAGATTTCGCTGCTTATATACTCCAGTTTCCCGGTTCGCCTATTCTCCCAGGTTGTTGACTTTTCGCAAACAGCCTCTCGATTAGTTTCTTTATTTGTTTTCTCTCATATCTTTGCATCTCATATTACATTGTTTCCTACTTTGTAGCTACATATATGTGGTTTAGTCACGAGTAATATCGTCTGCAACTCTTTGTTGCTGTTACTGATGTGCATTAGATGTCTACTCTCTACCTGCTGTGTAGATGTTGCGGAGCTATTAGCTGTCTCATCTGCTAACATTGCTATTGTGGTTGTGCAGCATTTATTTAGCAACCGGCATAGTGGTGTGTCGAAATTTTTAATATTCGCCACAAATAAGAAGGGATATTTTAATTGCAACAAGCTGACAACGGATATACATAGACTAAGGTTTGAACTATATCTACCCTCTCCATAAACAATATTTCTCTAATTGCTTTAAAATTTCTAATATAGACTCATGATGGCTCCAAATTTGATAGAAATATGGGCAGTGATATGTCAAAGAAATATCTATTACTATCTTTAAGTATAAGGTTTCTGAGCGTTTAGGCGTGAATTAACGGCCATACACTCAGAGAAAAACGCGTTCTAAAATCCAGCACCACCGGACTCAATTCAAGCTTTTCATGTTCTTGAAAAACGAACGACCTGTTCTTAAAACAACAACCTTGTTCTTGAACTGACACCATTTTCTTCAAAACAGAACGGCTGTCTTAAAAATATGAACAAATGTTCTATTAATGAGAACGATGTTCTTAAATTAAGCCCAAGAAAAAAAAACGGTACAATTCGCGTGCACTACAATGTTAAATACAACATTTGGCACCAGCTATCAAGCAGTTGTAATGGCCTCAGCGGCTATGAAGTTCATCTTGCGATCGTGTGGCGCGAGTTCGATCCCCGTCAAACTCTAATTTTTTAAAACAATTTTTTATGTTCTATTTTTTTAACTCTTAATTTTCGTTCAGTTCCATTCACATATGCACAGGTAATTCTCAAACTTGATATGAAATGTTTTAAGTATATATGCAGATTACGTCTTCAAATAAGAATAATTTCTCAATAAGAGAAATGTATGAGAAAATGCTTATATGATATTTTTTCTTAAACTTTTGAATTTCAAAATAACATTTTTTTTGTTATAAATATTTTTATTTATGACAAAAAAATATATAATAAAAAATAAATAAATATTTTAAAAAAATACTTTCCCCTCCCACCAAAGATCAAGCACGAACCGTTCTTAAATTGTGAGACCGACAAATGTTAAATCGAACCCAATCGTTCTCGAAGCGTCAGAACACGAAAAATCCTAAATCAAGCCAAGTACGTGCTTGAACTGAGCACAGAAGTTTTCACACACATCAATACCAAACTGTCATAAAAGTACGAACGGTGGTGCTTGGAAAAACTA
>JARSSU010024455.1:0-91076 GCA_029619165.1 Eurosta solidaginis
GCCTCATATAAAAAAAATCGGGAGCAAACCACCAATGCTGGGTAACTACCATTAATGTTACTGCAGGAGCGCATAGACGAAGAGGAATGAAACAGTCCAAGCATTTGCTTTGCGATTATCCGTGCGCTTTGGTGTCATAGAGAACTCTCTCAGATCTCCCTTCATTTAATTTGCGATCTTTGTGATCTGGCTAAGTTGGAGCCTAAGAATTCCTGACGTTTGCTGAATCCACCTGTTTGTTTGGGTAGTGGAGAGATCCACGTGATATCACAATAAGCCTTTTGGGCTTAAGTTCACTGGTGCTCGCTAGGTTGCCACTCTAACCTAACACTAAATATTAGCTACACATGTATGTTTGCAACTCTCTAGGCTAGCTTGCAAAGAGACCCACCTGCAGCAATTATTGAAAGAAAGCAGTGTATAAATAGACTCGCTTCAAAACAGTTGTCTTAATACAGCGGACAGACGCGAACCTCTGTTGTACGGCGTGTTTTTTGTTGTGACCACCACAAATGTTTAACGTAATTTATTTTGAAGATCATGATATTGAGGGCATGTACCTTGAAATGTTCCAAATCATTTAAGGATATGGTACCGATCCAAAACCTGCATCATCACCATATGAAAATAAAAATAAAAACTGGCGTGATTTTCCTCTGAGGAGATTAAGGCCTTTTTTTTCTTCTCATTTGCGCTGTGTTCCTTTTTTAATTTTATGCCGAGTGTTTACGCCTACATTCCCCCTCTAATTTTTTTGGAAGGTTTCCATTTTTTGGAGGTGCCGTCACCAAAAAAATACACCAATAATATACGATGTTTCTACTATCGCTATTAACATCCAACTGAGATAGAGGGCGAAACACCCCACATACCACAGTCAGCATTCTTTACATGCATAAAGTTGTGCCTAGGTCTCCTCACTCCCCTTCTCCATATTGAGCTTTACCCGATAAGAACAATTTCTAAATATTTGGTGACAATGTATTCTAGCAGGATACTATGACGGCTGGTGGGAATATACATCCATACCCAGGCAAATTTAAAGTAGGATTTAAGCGCCACGCGGAGTAGACAAATATGGTCTTGTTTAACTAGAAGGTATAAGGTCCCAGGATACATCCATGCCTATGTAGGAGTTTGAACCTGCAGGAGAAACCATATGTACTAAAATATCTTTAGATAATATAACTTACTTCACTTCATTCTCCTGACAGGCGGACTCTCCATCATATACAAATGACGCAACCTTTTGCCGACTCACCACCAACTCTCAATGGTATATTGTCAGCTTCAGCTAAGTGCAGAGTTGCTATCAAATACAGAGATTTCTTATTTCAATCGAAATTTTAAAATATATAATAAATATTTAAATGAATGCATAAACAAATATTTTGCTACAGAAAACAGCAAACAAACATAAATATTTATGCGCGCAATACAAATGCATAAGCGTTGAAATTCATACGTTTTCCTGTAGGTTTTTTACTCTTCTTTAAATTGTGTTTATGTATGTGTGAGGGTATGGAGTTAATGAGTGCGGCAACAATAATAAAATAAGTAAGGAAGGCTAAGTTCGGGTGTAACCGAATATTACATACTCAGCTGAGAGCTATGGAGACAAAATAAGGGAAAAGAACCAGGTAGGAAAATGAACCTAGGGTAACCCTGGAATGTGTTTGTATGACATGTGTATCAAATGGAAGGTATAAAAGAGTATTTTAAGAGGGAGTTTGCCATAGTTCTATAGGTGGACGCCATGGGATATCGCCATAAAGGTGGACCAGGGCTGACTCTAGAATTGGTTTGTACGATATGGGTATCAAATTTAAGGTATTAAGGACAGTTTTAAAAGGGAGTGGTGGTAGTTGTATATGTGAAGGCGTTTTCGAGATATCGACCAAAATGTGGACCAGGGTGACCCAGAACATCATCTGTCGGGTACGCTAATTTATTTATATATGTAATACCACGAACAGTATTCCTGCCAAGATTCTAAGGGCTTTTGTTTTCGCCCTGTAGAACTTTTTCATTTTCTTCTACTTAATATGGTAGGTGTCACTCCCATTTCACAAATTTTTTTTCTAAAGTTATATTTTGCATCAATAAACCAATCCAATTACCATGCTTCATCCCTTTTTTCGTATTTGGGTATATAATTATGGCATTTTTTCATTTTTCGTAATTTTCGATATCGAAAAAGTGGACGTGGTCATAGTCGGATTTCGCCCATTTTTACACCATTACAAAGTGAGTTCAGATAAGTACGTGAACTGAGTTTAGTAAAGATATATCGATTTTTGCTGAAGTCATTGTGTTAACCGCCGAGCGGAAGGGCAGATGGTCGCATCTCTCTCAACAACACAAACAAAGAAAGAGGCTCAAACGGGAGTGCGATGCAGTGAAAAGTAGCGATAGGGATGCGACCATCTTTCCCCTTCACTGCTCCGGCTCGGTATAACAAGGAATTAATTACTGTCAGCCAAAAATCATATATCTTTACTAAACTATAGTTGACGTACTTACCTCAACTCACTTTGTATTGGGATAAAAAAATGGCCGAAATCCGACTATGACCACGCCACTTTTTCGATATCGAATATTACGAAAAATTAAAAAATGCCATAATTCTATACCAAATACGAAAAAAGGGATGAAACATGGTAATTGGATTGGTTTATTGACGCAAAATATAACTTTAGAAAAAAACTTTGTGAAATGGGAGTGACACCTACCATATTAAGTAGAAGAAAATGAGAAAGTTCTACAGGGCGAAAACAAAAGCCCTTGGAATCTTGGCAGGAATACTGTTCGTGGTATTACGTATAAAATAAATTAGCGTACCCGACAGATCATGTTCTGGGTCACCCTGGTCCACATTTTGGTCGATATATCGAAAACGCCTTCACATATACAACTACCACCACTCCCTTAAATTTGATACCCATATCGTACAAACACAATCTATAGTCACCCTGCTCCACCTTTATAACGATATCTCGAAAAGGCGTTCACCTATAGAACTAAGGCCAACTCCCTTTAAAATACTCATTATCACCCTGTCTAAAAACCAATTTAGAATTACCTCTGGTCCACCTTTATGGCGATATCTCGAAAAGACGTCCACCCAGAGACCCAAGGCCCACTCCCTTTTAAAATACTCATTAACACCTTTCATTTGATACCCATGTCATACAAACACATTCCAGGGTTACCCTAGGTTCATTTTCCTACATGGTGATTTTCCCTTATTTTGTCTCCATAGCTCTCAGCTGAGTATGTAATATTCGGTTACACCCGAACTTAGCCTTCCTTACTTGTTTTATTATTGTTGCCGCACTCATTAACTCCATACCCTCACACATACATAAACACAATTTAAAGAAGAGTAAAAAACCTACAGGAAAACGTATGAATTTTCAACGCTTATGCATTTGTATTGCGCGCATAAATATTTATGTTTGTTTGCTGTTTTCTGTAGCAAAATATTTGTTTATGCATTCATTTAAATATTATATATATTTTTAAAATTTCGATTGAAATAAGAAATCTCTGTATTTGATAGCAACTCTGCACTTAGCTGAAGCTGACAATATACCATTGAGAGTTGGTGGTGAGTCGGCAAAAGGTTGCGTCATTTGTATATGATGGAGAGTCCGCCTGTCAGGAGAATGAAGTGAAGTAAGTTATTACTATTAGATATTTAGTACAAGGTTTCTCCTGCAGGTTCAAACCTCCTACTATTAGGCCTGGATGAATCCGGGACCTTATACCTTCTAGTAAACAAGACCATATTTGTCTACTCCGCGTTGGCGCTTAACCCTACTTTAAATGCCTGGGTATGTATGTATATCCCACAGCCGTCATAGACCCTGCTAGAGATACATTGCACCAAATATTTAGAAATTGTTCTATCGGTAAAGCTCAATATGGAGAAGCGAGTGAAGGAGACCTCGGCACAACTTTATGCATGTAAAAGAATGCTGACGTGTATGTGGGGTGTGTCGCCCTCTCTCTCATTGGATGTTAATAGCGATAGTAGAAACCATCCTATATATGGGGTCTTTTTTGGTGGACGGCACCTCCAAAAGAATATCTTCAAAAAATTAGAGGGGGAATGTAGGCGTAAACACTCGGCATAAAATTAAAAAAGGAACACAGCGCAATGAGAAGAAAAAAAGGCCTTAATCTCCTCAGAGGAAATCACGCCAAGTATTTATTTTTTATTTCATATGGTGATGATGCCGGCTTTTGGACATCGGTACCATATCCTTAACGATTTTGAACATTCCAGGTACATGCCCTCAAATCATGATCTTCAAACTCATATTCCGTTAAACATTTGTCGTGGTCATCAACAAAAAAACACGCCGTACAACAGAGGTTCGCGTCTCCGCTATTAAGCACAACTCGTTTTGAAGCGAGTTATTTATACACTGCTTTCTTCAATAATTGCTGCTAGATGGGTCTCTTTGCACGCCTAGCCTAGAGAGTTGCAAACATACATGTGTAGCTAATATAGGTTAGGTTAGAGTGGTCACCTATGCGAGCACCAGTGAACTTAAGCCCAAAAGGCTCTATTGTGATATCACGTGGATCTCTCCCCTACCCAAACCAACAGGTGGATTCAGCAAACGTCAGGAATTTCTTAGGCTCCAACTTAGCCAGATCACAAAGATCGTCAAAGAAGGGAGATCTGAGAGATTTCTTCCTCTTGCACCAAAGCGCACGATAATCGCACAGCAAATGCTTGACTGTTTCTATCTCCTCTTCGTCTCTGCAGCTCCTGCAGTAATCATTATATGGAGCACCCAGCCATTGTGTTTGCTTCCGATTGCTATGAGGCCGATTATATGTACAACCACCAGAGATATTTCCCCCCTTGCAAGAAGAAGACTTCGCGTC
The DNA here is from genome assembly GCA_029619165.1 of Eurosta solidaginis. NCBI lineage: Eukaryota > Metazoa > Arthropoda > Insecta > Diptera > Tephritidae > Eurosta > Eurosta solidaginis. Next base: position 4,903 of record JARSSU010024455.1, read on the forward strand.
TCGGGTCCCATTCAGGCCACACGAGCTTTAGTGTGGTAGCAGGATTCTAGATTGCTCCATCTCATACCCGCTTCCCTAAGGAAAATCCCTTTCAAATTGAGCTTACACGAGATAATATAAGCGTATTAAAGAGAGTTATCAATTCAAGGTTTGTTCATATCTTTTATTGAAAAATGTGTCTACTTTACAGGTCCCAAATTTGGCACCCACCCAGGCACGGGGTTTGAACTTTGGTCACCTTATACGACAGGCATACCTGCCGTGGGTATATTCTAAGCCCTCATAACCTGCGGGGAAATGAAATAATTTAATCTTCCCAATCACACGCTAAAAATTGAAGCACTGAAATTTGATGGACCAAGGTCCAAAAGATTTTACTCGCCATCCCGTGAGGACCTCACATAGACTGAGTTAATCCAAAGTGCTCACATTGGTCCAAAATTAGCTAAAAACGACTCCACCTTACTATGCGTAGGCGCTTCCCTGGTTAAGAATGACTTTGCCTTCTGAGTATTTGCCTCTTGGAAAAAATGGCTCTATCGCAACAGGTGACTAGAAGTGCCTACATCAGTCCTTTGGAGATTTGTTGTAGAACTCATTCTGCAAGCGACAAAACTGGAGGCTTTATTAGCTTATGCAATAGACACAAGCTACAAACATAATTTAAAAGGTTTTTGTCTGTCTGTGATGGAGGGGATATTGGAAAGATGATCGAATTTAGCTTCAAGGACGCTCTCTACTTGAATGACTTAACGGACCTAATCACAGCTACTCGATAGCACCTGGTGCTAAGCTAGTGCAGAACGCTTAGGTCGATGGGACTCTGGTACAGGCTCTGCTATGCTACCCTTGCCACATCCCTCTCCCAATCTATCCATAGAAAATCTTTTGTTTCAAAATCGCGTTCGTGTTCTTGTCAGGGCAAGACAATTATGACGGAAGTATCGTCATTCGCTAAACTCATTCTTACACCTGAAGCTGCGGATAGCTGAGTAGTCCTTGCATTTCAAGCATTGCCATAAAATCTTCATCTTTTCCTAGTCTTGCTAATTATATCTTTCGCGGCACAGTTGTTCTGTTTCTGGGAGGCTCTTTCAACTCATAGTCCGGCGATAGTTCATAAATAGAGCGATTTGCTGAAGGATTCAATCAGGAATTGACGTCATTAGGAAATACATTCATTCATTACAATTTCCGTTTGCAACTTGAGCGGAATCTTAGAATTACGGACTTTGTTCCATCGCAATGGGCTTCTTAGTAATTGGAATGAGGGTTTCGCGCGCATTCTGGATTTCGATAAAAGGAAAAGTATTGATGAGGAATGTGGTGCAGAACTCTCAAATCTAATGTGTGTCCGAAAAAGATATTTATTCTTTAGTGACACGCTAAATGCCTAAATAAAACTTCAAGTCCAATAATACATAACACTCAGAGAGTCTTCTCATCACTTCTCACATTTCGACGAACCACTGTTCACGCGCACCATTGGCCTTTCGTATTAAAAGACTTTCATTGCCAATTGTCAAACTTTTTTATCGCCTTATTAACTCATTTTTTGTGGCGTCAATTTTCATAAAATGCCGACACAACAACAAAAAGCCAACAAAATCTACTAACAATTGAAAGTGAGAAAACAAAAAAGTAAACAAAAACGTCAAACAAAGGCGTACAAAGGACAAGCGCTAGTTAAAAAAAGTGTACTTTTAGGAGCAAGGAGCACTTAGGCGGAAAGGAGATGGTTGGGCAAGTGTTTTGTAGACACTTGAATTGGGTGTCGCACAAAATTGACGCATAAAATATGCTACAAGCAGCGCAGATTGTCTCGAATTACAAAGGATCGTCAAATAATTGGAAAGAGTAAGAATAAAAGACTTCTTAAAGCAATCGGCTAAGTAGCTAAAGGATTTTAGTTTCTTGGGTTCGGTAGGGAAGTTTTTTTTGAGCTAAGCTCCAGTTGAAACTTCAGTTCTGGATAACGTATATTGCTGTCGAAGCTTATTGTGGAGCCGAATCCAAAAATTTTGTTGCTGCTGTGTTAACGATAACGAATCCTAAAATGTCAGTTGAAGGGCTGCGCCAGTAGAAGAAACACGTTTGCGTATCTACTGTACTTGAACTCTCAGCCTATAATGGTTTTTGGAGGTTTTAATGCATCTAAGTTCCTCTTCAAGCTTTTAACATGCCACAATCAGGATTAAGCGTGACGCCATCTGCTTTGCCAGAGCGATGCATTCGCACCTGTAGCTCTATAAAGCGATTTGTGTATCGGATTAACTTAGCTTACTTAGGTGATATCGTGAACTGCAGTATCTCGTATAGTACCAAGTGAGAGTTCGTAGGTCCTGCCTGCTAGATTAATGAGTTTGGCCCGTCTTTGCCCTGGACATTCAATCAAACTTATGTTTTCCTTTGTGTGTGCCTTTTAGTGCTCAATAGCCCTGGACCATAAAATCGTGTTTTGCTGGGTAGTCTGCTTGTTCATTACCTTCATATCTCTGATGCCCGCGTAACTATCAAAACAAAATTCTTGGATTCCAGATCATTTGGGACTCCATTGTCCACAATGGGCACCTCAAATTCCTTGAGATTCTGAGCGTAGGGAGTATTGTATTATATAGTTGCAATTACTTTCGTATGCACTGTTAGATTTCACTATAAAGCTAAAAAGTCTTAGTGCAGCAACTTTTACCTCTTTTTCTATTAGAATATGGAAGGCAGCTATTCCCACTAAAGACTATGTTACGACCATTGTTGACTTTCAGGCACATTATATAAGTAATCCTTCACTACAATCTACACATACGTCTCAAAAATGGATAATGAAACTGTGGATTGTTTTTGCTCAAAGCATTTGCAGGCCATTCAGTCTTACCGACCTTCCGAGTCTTGTAGTGTCTTTAGATGGAGGTCTATGCTACAAAGAAGCAGTATGAGTATCCAGTACACTGCAGTCTCAGACATTAATTTTACGTCCTTTGTTGACAGCTATTCTGCCAGATTTTGAAGCATAAAATCAACTACTTATAAAATGCGATATCGTTGGGAGTTGTCGAGCTCGCTGGTATCCCTAGATCATCTCAATGCTATCCTCTGCTTTGAACTAGGGTATAGCAATATTGCATGAATGAGTAGCTGATAAGATGGCCAAAAAGAGGTGTGAAATTGATGTAAACTAGGCCCTAGATGGCAAAAGAGTTAAAAATTGATATAAAGTAGGCTATAAAGCTCCGTATGACCACCATTGGGTTTATTGGGTTTGGAGAACACGAAGGAAAACAATAAGAAGGCGACGCACCTGCTGTGCACCAACCGGGATGATTATGAGATCTCATTGCAACACCTTTACTAAACAAAATCTGTAGTGAGAGTTCTTACGGGTGTTATCACAGTTCACTTTGCTATGACGAAAATACTTTAGATGATAGCATATACCAACAAGCTCCTCTGCAGAGGCTGTCAAGATGAGGGAGAAGAGCGGTCGATTCATAACTTTCTCTACCGATATCCAGGGCAACAAACAAAGCGACACATATTTCTGAGCGAATGTAGATCTATCGTTCTTACTTAGGTTCCTAAGGGAAAGCAAGCTGTTTGGTACTCACCGATGAGATTCACTGCATATGGGACCATTTTAGTCAGGGGATGGGCTAGAGTATGTATAAGGTTCTCTCCTATATAAGCATTGAGACATGGGCTATGAACCCGCAATCTACAATGCCGTAGTTTTGAAATCTATGTTACCGTCAAATAACATGCCGAACTTTTCAAGATTTGGTCCCAAGCGATGCCGAAAACGTTGTAAACTATGCTACAGCCAATTACCACAGTGTTGTAAGTAAGGCCTTATCCAACTGATTTGGGCATTATTATTTACGTTGTATACGTGTTAGCTTTATACTTGATCGTATATTCAATCCATATCAAAGGTGAGAGAAGTAACATAAAAAAATGCCAGTCGCCACAATTTTGGACCACTAAAAGACGTCGCACTACTATGCAAGGAACTACCGGTGAAGCCCGTTCTTAAAGACCAATAACTCAAATACGTAGTTGATGGAAGCAACCTCCACAGGGAGACGCGCGTTACTCTAGCTTGATTTGGGTACCGTAATAAGTTAACTCTTACTTATCCAAAATCAACCCCGACATACTCAATGTATGTCCCGCTTGTAATGTGTACCCATATGACCATCTTTTCAGTTGCAATGTGGAACCAACGCTTATGTCTCTGGTTCAACCCTGTTGAAACTGCAAGCTTCGTTGGAGTCCCGTCGAAGGATAATAATGACAATTAGTGAGTAGTTGAACCTTTTGGTTGGATGAACTACTGCAAAACAACAGTAACAACAAAAAGGTACACTGATTAGCGTATTCACCTTGCATTACCTCCAGCTCATATCTATGGTATCACAGTTGCTAACTTTTTTTATATGATTTTATTTTGTTACCACATTAACTTCATGCTTACAAAATGCCTAAGTTTCCTACTCTCTTCTTTCTTTTTCAGTTAACTTTTTTCACTCATCTCCGATAACAGTAAACCACTTAAGGCGTTAAAATACTGGTACAATGATTACCACAGCGACAATAGGTAAGTTCTTTGTAGAAAAAACAAAAGTTAATATATGTATATTTAAGTATATGATATTAGCGAAAATTCAGTTTGGCAACATATTTTAATTACCCCCTTGGGATATCTATTTACTAAATATGCAAACAATGCGATGTTTTAACTCATTCTACTTCCGATGTATACTGCAAACTGCGATTTGTGTGCCCTCAACAGTGGTCTGTCAATACGCGAACATTTTATTTTTCTCCCGCTGCTGCAGAGCGTTACAAAGGCGAGAAAAAGTCGTTTTACTTTTATTGGAGAAGCCATCAACACCAACGACTTGTGACAGCTAATTTAATGCGTTGCTATGGTTGCGTAGTGAAGGCTTGCGCTCGCTTGGCTTCTACTCTTGAATGCTGGCGGTGTGAGCAGCAATAGCGTTGACATTGATAGCATGTACATTGATACCTCCAGCCATTGCAATTATCGCTGGTATATTTTTTGAAGTGCGAAGCCTTTCATCGATACTTAACACGGAGACGTCAAAAATTATGCTCTTGCTTAAATTAATATTAGAAGAAGTCAGCGTGCTCAGCGTCAGAGATGTAGTCAAATTTCTATTTGGGGTGGAGCAGCAGTTCAAGCTTTTCCTATTAAATATTTGTAAGTGTAACTTTGTGATTTGAAAGCTTACGTGAAGTACTGGTTTGAATTTGGTTATATTATCGACTTTCATCAAAGCATAGAAGAATGTTAAGGCGTGTTCTATAGTTACATCCATTAGGCCATCCTAAGCGTTGAAATGAAGGCCTAAACAGCTAGCGTAAATCGATCGGATAATGGCATTTTTCATACCGGGTATGAAATGATATTTTTTGGATTCATTAATAACTAAACTAGTCTGAAGTTCTAGGTGCAGCATGACTCCAAGAGTCAATATTCAGCCCCTTATAAACTGGATTCTCCACAGCAGTCGAAAATATTTATACCTTATGAACTTAATTGGCAGTTAACTGTTTAAGCAAGGCGCGCCAGTCGCTTCTTCGATGGGCTTCGTTGACCGCACTCCTTTTCTGCATCAGTTTTCATTAGCAAATACACGACCTAGCCTGCTAGCCGGTACGCAGCTGTGTTTTCGTTTCACTAGACTATGTTGGATCTATTAAGCTCGTAAAGCTCACCATCAATTTTTTTCGGTACTTGCCGTCGCTAGACGCGTAGATGGCCCATAAATCTTTCGAAGAACTATTCTCTCGAACACTCTTAAAGCAGCGACTTTCAGAGCATGCTCTTTGTTTGTCGAGAAAAGACCTTACTCGTCTGCTAAAGCTATCCACCCGTAACTCGTTCAGCAGTGTTAGCCTGCATATAATTATTTCTCTCGAACCTACCTTGGTGGGACTTTGCAGACTTTAAGTAGTCTAGTACTTTCGAAGCTTAAAGCAAACCTTAGATATATGTATAAGGGTTAAGTTTATACGATGTATAAACGAAAAAGAGCTTCTTTCCGTGGTGGTGCATGCTTTGAAAATATGCCTACCAATTTCTAACCACGTACGCTACGAATGATCAATACAAAAATATCTGAATGAACGTTGAAATAGATTCGGCCCTTTAGCGCGATGTAGATAAAATCGGAGACTAATGAGCGCCGTTATGCGATTACTTGCGCTGTCTGCTGGCTCGTATGAATGATCCCCCGATGGGTTATGTGTAGCAAAAACTGCCTTAAGAATTCTTCACTACTACGTGACCATCCCTGTTCTCATTTTTCATTATTTCCTGGACTATATTTCACTTTTCTAGGACTTTTCCCTACCCCGCTCTTTAGCTGGAACAGCCGATGTCCATAGAGAATTTCTTTCATGAGTTAGATCGCTTCGCAGTCCATTTAGACAAGGGCTTAAAAATTATACAGAAAATGACGTCAGCTTAAAAATAAGTCCTCCACAGCAATCTAAGAGTACTTATGTCTCCTCGAGACCTACAAGTGACGTGATCTGTGCCAATCTGATGTTCACATAGACCGTGCTGCTATCCAGAGCTATATCAGCACCACATAGATCTTTCAAAACAAACAGACAGAAGTTTATTGAAATATCCGTTATATCATTCAGACAAATGCTTTGCCACTTGAGGATCTTCTTTTCAATGGTCTTGAAAAAATAGTAAATTTTTATGAAAATATTCTGCTTCGATCTACATTGATTGGGGTACCGATGCTGCTATTCGCCTCCACCTAACTACGCCCAGTTGGTTAATGCTAATGCGCTCTGCTGCTGACGTCACTCACTCACCGCGCGCTTTGTTCTCTATAGACGATAACGATTATTGCCGACCACAATGACTGGCTTTGTTGTTCGTATGCAATACGCATTTTCATGCAAACGGGGCTTCAACAAATTTGACACTTAAGCAACAACAATTAATATTACAAAAAACAAATTAAAGTGTTACAAACAAAAACAAACATTCAAAGCAGTACAATACCGTTATGTGGTTTCCTGCGCCTATTGTTCAATGGTGTTCCGTTCTCATTTCACACTCTCGAATCATTTTTGTTTTTCATTTTAATGCTAAGCATATTTGCGTTAATCAAGTAATTCGACAATCCAAACGCACAATTACAACAATAATGGCTCAATTTTATTAACACTTTAACAACTTTGGCTAATAATTCAAAAATTTCGAAAATTAAATTACATAATTTGCTTACAACGTGAACAACTAACATCTGTTTTTCGCACTGAAACTCACTGAGCCGAAGCGTTGTTTAACTGCTTTCGCACTCACTTAACTCTTGCTCACTATTCTCACGTACTTGTCTACGCGATAAAGTAACTGCAGCGGGGACTAACAAAGTTTCGTTTGCAAGAGATTTTTGTGCAAAAGATATGAAGTAAAAATCTACGACATCCAAAGGGTTTATTCCATCACTCATGCAAACGACAGAGGCTAGTTATTTCGAAAAAAAACTGGACAATTTTGAGTAGTCAATATCAAAAAATATCGTGGAAGGAGTCTCTGAGAAAGAGAATGTTTGAGGGTAGCGTCGATGGCTTATCAAATATCTACTTTGAAACGCAAAGACCACGATCCAGAGTCGATTTAATAGAAAAAGTTGTTAATAAAGATCGAATAGTTTGCAACAGCAGCCAAACAAAAAAGTTCTATGCGCGCTTTACAACACTGGTGGCATCCCTTAGAGATCTGTTCCATCTGTTCCAGGTCAACGCTTGGGAAACCCAATAATCTTCTCGTAGGTAGCTTTCACTGTAGGTAATCCCCGAATCATCTCAAGGAAGTATTTTAAGAGTTTGGGAGAGCATGGCGACTATAATTCAAGGCGCACTGTGTGTAAAGCATAATAAGTCAAGGTCAGTGAAGGCCTGATGCAAATTATGAAAGCCGAGTATAGGTATCCGTTAATTATTTTCTACCGTAATAGCTCGGCTGAATAAGATGCGAATCCAGTTTTAAAAGGATCGTAAACTACTATTAAAGAGGTATATTGACAGACTTTATACCAGGCATGCTTAACCAACGAACCGATATCATTTCGCTACGATAATTAACGTTAATAAACGAAACGTTAAGAACGTCAAATTAACGAAATGATTTCGTTTCGTTTTCTGCCATATCAAAACGAAATCAAATCGTTTATGTTGATTATAAATTTCAAGCTATGCTGGCAAAGCTGATTGATGGCGGAGTCATTAAAGGTGAAAGCATTAGCCAATCTGATTGCAACTTTTCTCATGAATTTTGACAGTACGAATATTTCTCAGAGTATTTTGACATTACCACTAACGAATTACACAAACAAATTACATGGAGTTTGTGTGTGTATGTCCGCTCGCTGTTGCCACCTTACGGCTTCACCATGGCTACAGCATTGCCAGCACAATTCAAACACAAAGTATCACGTTCTTATTAACGTTTTTAACGTTAACGAAAGCTTTTCGTTTCGGTTAAAAACGAGATACAATTTATCTTGATAATTTCTTTATCGATAATATTACGAAGTGTTTCAACGGAAACGGTGGAAATTTTTTGATAAACGATTAGCTTAACGTTAAGGTGCATCCCTGCTTTATACCTACAGCTATACGAAAAGCAGGTATTTATCGGGCGGTGGCCGACGACAAGATCCTTGTTTTATTCCAGTAGATCCTATTGCAAAACAGAACTACCTACTTGCGCTCGACAAAGAGCTGCTTAATAAAGTCGCAACATAATTAACATTTGTCCTAGAAGATTTTTGTTTGTTAGCACCACTTGCAGATCAAAACTGTGTGAGTTAAACCCCTCATGAGGAACAAAATCTCTACAATATTCGCCACTTTATTCACATATCATGCAATACAAAGCAATTCTCAACTTATTCATAGCCGGGAGTGTACAAGACGTGAGTGCCAGCTGCCATGGTGGCTGCTAAGCGATTTTCTTTCGATCGAAGACGGAATGTTTATCACGTCTGCTTCGTCAGATGGATCTTAAGCTGCAGACATTGGTGCTTTATCGGTAACCTTATAACAGCTGATTCGACCAACTTTATGAGAATCAATGCAATCGATTATTGGTGCCGCTAAGGTAGTAACCGTCTCGTAGCCAACCAATTGGTTTTTGGTTTACCGTCGTAATGATAAACAGCTGATTACGTTAGGGATACGACATACGGAACCAATGACTCCCGCTTTACGCACTGTTTATAGAGAAACCCTAATTTTACCCACATTTCTTCTGAGAAAGAGTAATTTGCCTCCCCTATTAATAAGAAGAAAGAGAATGCACGAATATTCTCTTCGTATGAGAAGGGAACACGTCCCAGTGCTTAAGGCAGCGTGCACTTCGCCGGGCGGTAAAATATCAGAGCCAGTATATTGATTTTATATCTATCTTAAAAGGAAATTGGCTTAGGCCAAGCGGTATCCCATATTGTTTGAGTACTGAAAGTGGAAGTATCCTGCACAGGTAAGTGCGGTTGTTTACCAAGTCGTCATTAGCGTAATACCGCTCCTCCTACTACCTACGTGGAACCATCGAGTTACATCTAGTTAGTCTTGAACAAATAGGCAGTAGTTCCTTGAATCTAGATCATCGTGAGGACCAACGTCGTCGATATTCTTTCTCCGAGCGTCGCCAATACTAAAGTTACTCCACCATCACTCTCCAGTTAGAGCCAATGTCGTTTCATATCCACTTCGAGTGTCATCGTTACTAATAGTACATCGTACTTCGGTAGGAGTTGACGTCATTTATATCCTTTCCGAGCATCCTCCTTACTAAACGATCTCCGTCATATCTCTCCGAGCGTCACCGTTACTAAGACCACCGTGTCACCGTCCTTGTATCGTACCTACCTCAACAACATCACCTACGAACAGCCTCCCTCCTATTTGGCAGCCTTATAAATATCCCTGAAATGTAACTTAACGAACTTCCGTTGGTCCCTCGCTGTAAGCCAACAGTAACGATCCAGTTCATTAAGCGATTATAAGAATTTCAAACTAAAAATATTTATATATATAAATAAGTGTTTATCTGCAGGCATTCGACTAACCAAACCTTACTTAATAAGCCGTATTTGCCACAATTGCACGTAGCACAAAGGCTATCGTCACGCTCGACATTGCTTAGAGCCCGCGGCAATTTTTTCAGTTACAGTCAAACACTTGCTCCTGTTGTATTCTGTAATGCGTAGCGCTAACGTACCAAATGGTGTAAATTTATATTAGCAAATGTGTGGGAGTACTGCTAAAGTACGTACTTTTTTCCCAAAGTTTTATCACTTCGTCCCTAACTCTTTTGGTGTTACTTAGGCAGCGTGTTTGGAGCTTTTCGTCACATTTCTGTTCCAGTATTCAATATCCCGTTCAGCAATTTCACACCTCACAAGATTGTTAAAGTGTTGCGTTATAAAACTAATAAAATATCCTATCCCCAATCATTGATTCTGGTGATATAAATAAATCAAGCCTCAAATACTAGAAATTGTAACTTAGATAATTTTTTCCGCTGATATTACTCAAGGTATATGAATATAAGGATCATTATAAATAGTGGGTAGTCGTGGAAGCTCAAAGTGGAGAACTGAGTAAATCAGGCTTCGAAGGCATTTTATGCATGTAAAAAATGCTGGGATGTATGTGGGGTCTAACCCCTTCTCTCTCTTATTGGGTATTTAGAGCGATTGCAGAGTCTACCTTATACTGTGGGGTCCTTGTTTGGTGAACAGCTACTCAAACCAAGAACTCAAAATATCAAAGAGGTCTGCAGGCTATCTATGCTTAGCATTACGCTGCACTGTTTCCAGATATAGACTTGGTGGCGAAGAACATAGCGTTCGCAACTGAATAGAATAGAACGAATACCTCGAGGCAGCTTGAGCGCAGACCATACGATCATAGTAATATAGCGTCATCCAACATTGGACGAACAGACTAACGTGTTGGCTACCTGCACGCTACCAAATCACTGTAGTGTTTTTCGGATGAAAGTTGCAGCCGTCATCAAAGTAGTAGAAACACTGGAGGATAATAGCTTAAATTGCAGCCGCGTCAACTTTTATATTGACAGCTAAGCAGCAATTAAGGCAATGACTTAGCAAAGAGCAACATATTGAAGTATTGTGGCGAAAATCAGCATCACTATGCTGTTAGTAAATAATCACAACAACAAAACAGCAAGCAGCCACTCTTATGTACAGGTACACATTAAGGCAAGCAACACTTACAAACGTACATAGAAGGCGACGAAGAATATCTCACATACACATATGTATGTAGTCATCAGCTAAGAGAATATACACACGCTTATGGCTAGAAGGAAAGTATAAACAACAAACCTGGGTAACCAAGCATGAGGTGAAGATATTCTAGAACACATGATCGTGAAACGAATTGACCTTAGGAGAATTGGCGAACCAGATAACCGAGAGTGTAAAACCAGCGCAGGCTGAGGAATCGGTAATCAGTTTGATTAAGATCCGCTTTTGTGAAGTACGTGATATTGAAGTATAATTGTACAACTCCCAAAGTAGTCTAATAAAAACCATATTGCAATACTGAATATTGGAGTTATTTATTCGACAATTCAGCGTTTCGAACGTTAGCAGAAGGTGCATAATTATCAGAAATCCCCAGAATTCGCTACTGCATGTTTGAGTGTAAGCAAACTCTGAAAGGACTCAGGAGAGGAAAAAGCATACATCTACATATATTGGGTCCTTGGGCATATGGGAATAGGTGGGAATAAAAAAAACGTGGTAACACTATGGACTCATTCAGTCTATTTGAGGCTCACACGGACCGGTCAGTGCAACCTTAACCTACTCAATGTTAAGGAGATATTTCGAGCGTTCCGTTTTCCATGGTATCTTTAACATTTTCAATGCCAAGGAACTCTATTTAAGACTAGCAGATCCGTAGACGTTGTTCTTCACTAACCTTGGTCTATCTGCTTATCTTGTAAGAAGTTTTTACTTCTTACCTCACCCCCTAGTTCTAGTCCCAGTCCCAATCCCAGTTCCGGGCCCAGTTTCAGTCCCAGTCACAATCCCAGTTCCAGTCCCAGTTTCAGACCCAGTCTTAATCCCAGTTTCAGTCCCCATCCCACTCCCAGTCGGTTCCTGGGACATTTCCTGGAAAAAAGGTTTCGTAAATACTAATCTAGGAAAAGGTCTACTAATATACCAAATTTTAGGCAAATAAAACGATTAATAGAATTTGTTTGAATAGATCGGTCGGTGGTCCACATCCCGAAAAAAAAGAATCGTAATTCCTAATATAGGCAAAGGGCTACCTGTATACCAATTTTCAATTGAACTATGGACAGAACTTGTTCTAATAGGTCGGTCCCTAGGCCATTTATCGAAAAAAGTGTCGTGAATACAAAGGGCTATCTATATTCTAAATTTCAGGCAAACCAAACAGTGAATAGAATTCGTTCGAATGGATCGTTCTCTGGTCCACTTCTTGGAAAGAATTTTTCTCTCCGTAAGAATCAACCTCGTACTTCAAGGAATATTCTAAAAAAGAAAAAGAAATAGCGAAATAACTCCACCGTTTTCCAGTTTTGCGCTTACAAGACAGTTCAGCGACTTATTTTTGTGTTATAGATAATATTAGGGCAAGAAAAGCTTTCTGGACAGTAATGTGAAATGTTGGACAATATCCATCCAGCAAAGGATAATAATAATACTCGTTGAGTTTTGGTGCGTAGTTACTTTGGTTGAGATAATTAGGCCACTATATACTGCGCCCTTTATTTGGGTCTATTGAGCTTGACCTTTCAGCCTATTACTGTAAGTGGATGGTTTTAATGCATTTAAGTACCTCTTCAGGCTTTTTACTCCATGTTGCAAAGGGGTTATGAGTCACGCTACCTAGATGGTAGAGCACCTTGCCAGAGCAACGCATTCGCAGAGAATGTTAAACGGCGCTTCAGCTTCACATAGCAACTCAAGGCAAATATTTGTCCACTCCTGAGTGACATATTAAAAGAAGCGGAGTGCGGAGTGGCCAGTGGCGTAGTGAGATTTCTTGCGCCAGAGGCAAAATAATATTTTCCAGAAGGCAGTTATAATAAAAATACAAATTATCCAGGAAGTTCTGCTTTGCAGACCATTTGGCGCCCCAGTATGTAGCGCTCGGGTCAAGTTTCCCCCTTGCCCTCCTCCCCCCTCACTCCGCCACTGGGGGTGGCAACAACACAGAGAAAAAATCCAGAAAAAGCAAATGAATTCTCCGGGATCAGATTGGTTTTCTACTGCTTATAAAGTCTGTAAATACTCTTCGTTTCAAAATATATGTGGAAGGGGTGAGATCTTACAAATCAGCAAGTTATTTATAGTACTAATGGTATTAAATACTTTCATGTGCCGCACATTTTTATATTTCATTTGTTATACGCCCACGCTTTATCGCATTTTTAACAAGCGCAATAACATTTATAGATTTATCTTATGGATATGGCAGGGAATAACAAAAAATGCAACAACAAAAAGAACGCATCATTCGACGCCACAATTTATAGCACAATGCACCAGCAGAGTTATATTGCATAAATATATCAGTGGTGCACCAACTCAGAAAATCTAGCGATACAAGTCTGACAAATTTTGACGCTGCCTTGCCCGTATCGGAACAATTGACAATGGCTCGGAACCATTGACAATGTCGGAAAAGGATGCGTTGACTCCTGGATGGTTCGAGAGAAAACTTCTCGGGAAGTTTAATGAGGAGTTGGATTAGCGGTTCGCAGATATGAAGATTGTACAGCGAATAAAAATTCAAAGGCTTCGCTAGCTCGATCATGTTTACGTACGAATGGATGAAGACGGTCCAGCCAAGAAGACAATACAATGGACACCGATGTTTAGTAGTAGAGGAAGGGAAGACCTCCACTGAATTTGAAGAGGCACGTGGAGAAAGCTTATTCATCCCTTGGTGCTCCTTATCTATCGCGGACCAGAGATAGCTGGCGTGTCTTGTTTATGTAGGTAATGATGACTCGAAAGGTTGTGGTTTTAGTTTTACCCCATTCAATTTGTTGCGTCCACACTAAAAATTTTAATTCTCATAACAGATCCTTGTTTGAAAAAAAATATATGAATTCAGGATGATCATAGTGGTGACAGTGTGTGACGTGTAAGTAAAGGATATTTGCATCGATCAGGATGCTCTGAGTTACCCCGGAACTCGAAAAAAGCTGTTTTAACCACTTGCTTACTCGTTCAAGGACCTCCCACGGTTCGCAATTATGAACCTCAACTACATGAGGCGAATGCTATATGAATATGAAAGCATTATACACTTATTTAGTATGTGAGGCTCTGGCATCCGCAAATTCCTTACAGAGTCTTCACAGCACGTACTACATATGCTTAGAATATGTATGATTGCTGCATTGGCCTAGTGTAACCGGTGCTTTGGCCAATTTCACGTTGCTAGACGTTCTGAGATTGACGACGATAAATACCTCATGTATGCATTTGTTTCAGCGGATTATCAAAAGACAAGATACGATAGGTTTTCGTAACCAGGTACACCTGTAGTAGCCGAACAGCACGCTCGTCCAAAGGTTAATCCACCAAGGCGTGTCCCCAATTCCTTGACCACAAGAATGATGATGATCTTCTCTTTTGCAACTTAATTGAAACCGCTCCGCCGAAAACATCGTCAAGAGAAAAGAGACGAAGCTAACCGCAAAATTGGGTGTCCGAATCTTTCTTGACTACAACGTCCGCAGGACAGATCGAGTGAAGAGAAATTAAGACGGCCGTGCAGTTTAACCTATTCCACCTTTACATCGGTCATAGAGGGAGTACTTAAGAATATCATGGCACAACTATTCAGTCAGTCTATATCAAGTTTTAAAATAATAAATCTCTACATTCTTCCTCTAACCTGCTGTACAAGAGGCTGTTGTTAAGACATCGATGCTCTAAAAAGAAACCGCTGAATTGTTGATGATTTTAACGCACGCTATGAGCTCTGGTACACCGGCCTGCCAGCTGACAGTGAGAGCATGGAATTAGCGAAAATAATGGATAATACGGCATCCGGCATGATCAAGTGACGGCGCCTCCACACTAATATCGGAGAATTGTCACAGCTTACCAGATGGTTCCATTGGCAGAGGAAGCCCTATTTTCTGCGTTGACTGGCAGTCGATGCTAACGTTAACATCCGAACGTCGCAAGATTATCGCCTCAGCTTCGGGTACCATAAGTCAGTCCTCATTTCTCGGCCGAAGTTGCAACCCATCGAAAGACCGTGACCTGGCGAGATAGCTCGACCCTGGAGACCCTCAAATTAGCAACCACAACATGGACATCATGCGACGGATAAATTAACACAAACTCGAAAGAAATCGAAGAAATGCCGGAGCTCAATGACTTGGCGCTTACCACCTAACCCCTTCATCTAGAAAGAAAAAGGAAGCTTTAAGACTTATCGACATAGAAAGAGTAAACAAAGTTGTGCAAATCTTGCAGTAGAGGAAACGCAGGGAGTTACGCGAGCGGATTTGTTTCGGTCATAACAGGTATAACGTATGTAGCCTGTAGAGCTTTTAGCTGGCGCCCAATCCGGGACGACAAGGTTCAAAATTGCTGAGGAGACATTGACATGTTTATTTCTAGAGAAAACATACAAACCGTAAGAAGAGTGAACCACAAACCTCAAAGCATACAAGTGAAGACAAACAGAACCGCCCATATGCCGGTATCTTCCGCTCTGTTAACGCCTGTTCAGTAATCAACCGCCTTATAGTACCTATTACGAAACGCTGCCAGTAACTCAACTGTTGTAGATGGCTGGTCATTCCACAATAGAAGCAATCTCCGATACGATCCGCTGCCAAATCTTCGTACGGCGAATACCTCAAAACAAACACCACTCGTTTCCACTTTCTTGCTATGGAAAGCTGCCGCCCACAAAACGTCTCAAATCATGATAACCAAGTGTATATAAAAGATTAATTATGTATGGATGAACGGGCCTTTACCTGCACCTAAACTGCCTCCTTGTTTGCTTAACTTTTGAAAATTCGAAAATGGCGCCCGAGTAAGTCCCGCAAGCATTGAAGCATTCCAAAGAAAAAACATGCAAACGAGGGGAAGTGAAACCCAAACGCTCGGCACCTGCAAAGCGGCACTTAACGACTCCTGAAAAATCTGCTGCTATTTTCCGCTCCTTCATCACTGCCGCTGACTGCCACCATGGTGTAATGGTAGCGTACTCCGCCTACCACACCGAATGCCCTGGGTTCACACCCCGGGCAAAGCAACATCAACATTTTAGAAATAAGGTTTTTTAATTAGAAGACAATTTTTCTAAGCGGGGTCGCCCCTCGGCAGTGTTTGGAAAGTACTCCAAGTGTATTTCTGCCATGAAAAGCTCTCAGTAAAAACTCATCTGCCTCGCAGATGCCGTTCGGAGTCGGCATACAAACAAGTAGGTCCCCGTCCCGCCAATTTGTAGGAAAAATTGAAAAGGAGAACGACGCAAATTGGAAGAGAAGCTCGGCCTAAAATCTCTTCGAAGGCTATCGCGCCTTAAATTTATTTTTATCATCACTCGACGTATAGTACCTACTAATAAAGTTTCATGCCATGCGTGTGATCATAATAGAAAAATGTATTTAACAAATAAAATGTGTGGGAATTCTATGAATAAAGACTGCCTCATTGCTGTCTTAGCTTTTGAAAACCCCAAATTAATAATTGGCGCCCGAGCAGAAACCACAAACATCAACGCTGCGGACGAATGCTCGACAAGCTCATTACTGGGAAAAAATAAGCCAGCCGGTATACGCAAATGCAATTAAAAAATTTAAATCATCGTGGCCGAATAGAAACCTCAATACCTCACCCCGATTCATAGTTGCAACACGTGAGCAGGCGAGAGTGATTGCTAGATACCGAAACACTATGAAATTAGCTATGCTGGATTTAAGAGTCGTGTTGCATGGCGAGTTTAGGATCATGGACGACCTGTTGGGGCTCACCGATGAAGTCGAGGTTTTAAAAAGCCAGGCAATAGGCGCCGCTGTAAGGAGCGTAACTGCAGTTTCGTCATTACGTTTCTGATAGTGGAAATTTAATTCTTTATTGAGGTGCACCACTGATATTTGTATGTGTGGATATAAATATAAACTCCAGTTGTATATAAATCAAGATTGATGCGTTTTCAACAGAGATGCACGCAAGAGCTTTTTAGCGCATCGGACTTTTTCTCGGCGCTCACCTACAAATCGTGCGAGCTTAGCGACTGAGCTTCAGCAGAGCAAGCAGTGAATCAGTTTTCGCTTGTACTTCAAGCAGTAAACATCTCATGCGTGAATTCTTTGCCCAAATTTTGTTCATCATTCTTCTTACGCACATACACACTTACTACTGCACCAAATTGTGTGCTTGCGTTTGAAGCTTTGATCACCTTGTGCACACTGGTCATATGTCCGTAGAGGCACCATAACTACTTCACCAGCTTCAACATCAATGCGCAACCAACGCAAATTTTCCAATAAAAATTAAAATGGCGCATCATAAATTTTATCAAGTGTCATTAATTTTTTCTCTACTTGATGCGACATACACACACACTCATATATACAGCCATGCATTTAGCATAGGTTAATGGTTATGTTGAAAATATCAGGAGCTCATCCTCATATAAAGTTTAGCACTTTTATCCTTGCGCATATCCTTGAAGTCAACAATTTTATCTTTATACTTTCGCATGTCATAACTAATTTTTTTTTGTTTTTTCCTTTTATGTCATTTGTTTCGAAATTATTTCACGCTTTCAATGATTCACAACACCACTTTTTATTTATATTTTATCATAGACTCTATGTATGTGGCCGTTTACCGAATGCCTTATAGTAAATCCATTTTTACATCAGATATGTACACTCACGGGTAAAGTATTGGCACAGGGACTGTTTCACCAAGTTTTGCTCCAACAAAATAGTTTTCGTTATTTTTTAAGAAAAGTATGTAGAAATCTAAAGTAACACCGTAGTAAACTTAAGGTCTAGACCTTACGCAAAAAAAAATCGTGAAAATTCCAATTATTTTTTAAATTTTCTGCGTATGCAGTTTTGTAGCTCAAAGAAATTTAGAAAAAAAACGTTAATCTTGTTGCCTTAAATTTTTTTTTAATTTTTGACACATTTTTTGTCAGCTGAGTTGAGGACTTTCTTTCGTTTAAAAAATTTACGCTCAAAAGTTTCAAAAATCAGAATTTTTTTAGGAGATTAAGATTAACACTTTCTTTTACTAAAATTCAAAGATCTTCACAACTGCGTACTAAAAAAAATTCTAAAAAAATTTTACGAAATTTTAAAATTTTTCTAGACCTTTCGTAAAAAACACAAAAAATTGTGAAAATTCCAACTTTTTTATAAACCAAAATTTTTCTGGGTATGCAATTTTGTAGCTCCAAGAATTTTAGAATAAAAAAGTGTTAATCTTAATGCCGTAAATTTTTTTGATTTTTGCAATATTTTTGCAGATTTCTTCCTTATAAAAATCTACGTGCTCAACTTAGCTAACAAACAAATTGGCAAAAATCTGAATGTATCTTAAGGAGATTAAGAATAACACTTTATTATACTAAAATTCAAAGATCTTACAACTGCATACTAACAACAATTCTAAACAAATTTACGAACATTTTAAAATTTTTCTAGACCTTAACCAAAAACACACAAAAGTTCGTGAAATTTCCAAATTTTTTAAATTTTTTTGGCTATGCAATTTTGTAGCTCAAAGAATGTGCGAAAAAAAAGTGTTAATCTTATTGTCTTAAAAATTTTTGGCGACCACCGTGGTGTGATGGTAGCGTGCTCCGCCTATCACACCGTATGCCCTGGGTTCAACTCCCGGGCAAAGCAACATCAAAATTTTAGAAATAAGGTTTTTCAATTAGAAGAAAATTTTTCTAAGCGGGGTCGCCCCTCGGCAATGTTTGGCAAGCGCTCCGGGTGTATTTCTGCCATGAAAAGCTCTCAGTGAAAACTCATCTGCCTTGCAGATGCCGTTCGGAGTCGGCATAAAACATGTAGGTCCCGTCCGGTCAATTTGTAGGGAAAATCAAGAGGAGCACGACGCAAATTGGAAGAGAAGCTCGGCCTTAGATCTCTTCGGAGGTTATCGCGCCTTAAATTTATTTTTATTTTAAAAATTTTTCTTGGATTTTTGGCAATTTTTTTGTCAGCTGAGGTGAGAACTTTCTTCCTTATAAAACATTTACGTTCAAAAGTTCAGTTCACAAACAAAAATTGCCAAAAATCAGAAATTTTTTTTAGGACATTAACATTCACACTTTATTATGCTAAAATGCAAAGATTTTCATTCTAAAAAAAATTCTGAAAAAATTGTACGAAGATTTAAAAAATTTTGTAGACCTTTCGCAAAAAACACAAAAAATCATGAAAATTCCAACTATTTAAATTTTTCTGGGTATGCAGTTTTGCAGCTCAAAGAATTTTAGATTAAACAAGTAAAGGTGTCTAAGTTCGGGTGTAACCGAACATTATATACGCAGCGTGAGCTTCAATTTTACATTTCATTTCAGATAAATTACTTTTCTACATAACACTTGTCACCGCCCGTTTAAAAAAAACATCTGCCCTAAACTTGATAAGTGAAATATCAATGATTCAAAACAATTTTTTGCTAAGTTATAGCATATTATTCTAGTCTACGACCCTTTCAAACTTATTTTATATCTAAGTTGCCGTGGTCTTTAACCGATCCTATTACTAGAAATATTTTCTACTATAAGGAAAATATATGTACACAATTTCATTACGATATGTTAGTTTTTCTTCGAGTTATGGCTCCCAAAACATAGGAAATAGCTTAGTCATAAAAGGGGCGGTGCCACACCCATTTTTTTAAATTTGAAGTTTTTCGTAAATCCACTCGGGAAATGAAATACCATTGATATAAAGCTCTTTTTTGAAAAGATATAGCTTATTTTATTCGCACACGACGCTTTTAAAAATCTTTTATATAAAAGTGGGCGTGGTCCTTAACCGATTTCGCGAATTTTTCTGCAAAGCATTCGTTATAGTAAAGGTAATCTCTCTGCCGAATTTTGTTACGATAGGTTTAACGATTTTTGAATTATGATTAATAATATTTGTAAAATAAATTTTATCACAAGTGGGCGATGCCACCCCCATTTTAAAAAATTTTCCAAATTTTTACCAAGAGTTTCAATATCAGTCCACATGTCAAATTTCAACATTCTGTGTGTATTATTTACTAAATTATCAGGTTTTTTGTGTTTCCAAAATTTTATATATATAAAAAGTGGACGTGGTTATTATCCGATTTCGCTCATTTTCAATACGAACTATCTCCAGATAAGCTAGTGTACCAAACTTGGTGAATATATCTCAATATTTACTCAATTTATCGTGCTAACGGACGGTCGGACATGGCTCAATCAAATTTTTTTTCGATACTGATGATTTTGATAGACCGATGATTTTCTATATCTATCTCGATTCCTTCATACCTGTACAACCACCCGTTATCCAATTAAAGTTAATATACCCTATGCGCAAAGCACGCTGAGTATAAAACACTGATACGAGGATGGCAAAGCATTCAAAGAAAAAGTAGCTGCAGACTTGAGAAGACGTTTTTCTTTTGAAGACATTGAGGATCCATTTCTGGAAAATATCATTATTGCACATATGGCGAGTTGTCTTGATCCGAGGATCAAACAATTGAAGCGCGTTGAGACCGATGATTTTCATAACAAAATAAATAATCATGTGGAAAAAATGGCAATAAAATGGGTATTGCCGGAAAACAGTGACCTCACGGCCATGGACAAAGTGACAGTGACACAAGGGAGGAAGACGGGTTTCAGCGCTACTTATTCGAAGAACAAAAAACTACAATCTCATTCCAGCAATTGGTGGCAAGACCATAAAAAAATATATCCCAATCTGTGGAAAATCGCCAAAAGAGATCTTGCGGTACCTGCCACTTCAACAACTTCTGAAAGGGTATTTTCAAGTGCTGCAAATGTAGTTCGTCCTACACGAATTGTTGAGTCGGGGATTGATATCGGCACTTGTTTTCTTACACCAGAACAAGTAGAAAATTGTTTAACATCGTATTACATCACAATGAGCCTTACATCAATACGAGCCTTTTTTGTATTCACTGATAATTGATTTTAATGTCCCACGAATTATTGTTATTAATGTCAAATAAACATATATGCTACATCAATTTGTTGCTTTCACTGGGTATCCAAAAATATGGTTATTAACCGCATCTTCATAAATCCGGATATCCGGATAGTTTCACAAACGAATATTAACCGAATATCCATACCGTCCGGATTTTATCCCTGTCAATGGATTCCGTATGGATATCCAGATATTCGAATATGAGGATAGTCCCAGCCCTAATAGGTACGTTGATTATGTGAAGCATTTCCAATGTAAAACGTTTTCCGTAGTGTTGTTCTTGTTCAAGTATAGTTGCTCTGTCAAAGTTATGAGAATGCTCGGTATTTTTACAGTGGGGCACAAAGGCTGTTTTATGAAAGTTTGTACTGTGGAACTGTTTGTAGTCAGACTTGTGTTGTGACAGTCTGGTTTTTAACTTTCCTTTTGTTGTACCCACATATATGCTATTATATGGCTCATCCGTTTTACCGTTACATGGAATTTTGTAAACTACGTTGCATTTTTCGGGTGTTGGAATTCTCTGTTTTGTTCTATTGAATATATTCTTTAAAGCATTTATTGATTTATGAGCTATTCTCACTTTTTCTTTATTATAACAATCAGATCTCGCTACACGTTCTGACAATTCAGGTACATATGTTAATGGTTTGAATATTTTCGCTTTTTCTGAGCTATTTTGATGGGTTTTTGTTGAAGATGGCCTTAATAGAGAATTTATAACCGATTTCGGAAAATCATTGTCTTTTAGTAATGATCTTATTTCTGGTTTTATCTCTTTGTGGTATATTTCGTTAGATATTTGTAGCATTCCTTGTATGCAGGCCATTGCTCTATTCATTATCATCATTTTGGGGTGCTTTGAATTGAAGCAGATGATTCGTCCAGATGAGGTTGGCTTTTTATACCACTTTAATTTTAATTGATTTTGTCTTCTGATGATTATTGGGTCATGATAAGCTAATTTTCCGCTTTCTTCGAGCTCTATCGTGAACTTTATATGTTTGTCAAACGAATTTAGTGCGCTCAGTGTGTCTTGTACTTCATTTTCGTTAACTAATTGGCAACCTTAATAACATAAATCGAAAGCAAATCGACAGCTGAGAGTAAATTAGTAATACTCTAATACGCTAATAAATGAACAAAATTTCGATAACAAGACGATCACTTTTAATAATTTATCGATGAGGTTCCGTTAAATAATCGTCAACTTTTGATTATAACTTCAAACCTTTCCTTTTTTCCTCTGTTCTTTTTTCCTTTTCTTTTCTCGCTATTCCTTTCCTTTTCTTTCCTTTCCTTTCCTTTCCTTTCCTTTCCTATCCTTTCCTTTCTTTGCCTTTTCTTTCCCTTCCTTTCCTCTCCTTTCCTTTCGTTTCCTTTCCTTCCATTCCTTGCTTTTCCTCCACTCTCCTTTCCTTTCCTTTCCTTTCCTTATCTTTCCTTTCTTTCCTTCCTTTACTTTCCTTACATTTCTTTTTCTTTCCGTATATTTTTCTTTCCTTTCTGTAGCTTTTTCTTTCCTTTCCTTTTTGTGAAGGAGTCCAAATGGAAAATGATAAAACCAGGCCCGTAATCGATGAGGATATATAGTTCACCACCCGACTATGACGGGGTTAGCATAACAATAACCAGGCTTTGAATATAAGCGACTTAAAACCTGGTAAATCAGCCATCGATCCGACTTTCACTATGCGACCAAACTGCTACCTACATCAATGTTTATAGTCGTTTGGTGGATAGATGTTCGATACGCTCAGGAACTAACACCTGACAGCATTGGCCATACTAACTAGAGAAGATATTCCCGAAAGCGGTCTTTGCCAGTTCAAAATTGCGCCAGGTAGATGTCGAGTTCTGCGTGTGGCCACTCCCGATCATGACTGCAGCTCAGTACCCTAGTCTACTTGCTGCAGCAACTGCTACTTCATTGTTAGCAATAACGTCGCATAGATTCATTTAAAAACATCTTTGCTACCGCTCCTCGGGGGTTATAAATTCAGTTTCTCTACTCAGCGAGAAGATAGCTCGTTATAGTTCCCCCAATAGCAAGAGCTGTGTCTGCGGATACCGTGCCGTTAGGTGAGGCAAATCGTAGCGCCCCTTTGCGAGGTAAAGAAGCTGCTCGGTGTTTTTGGAATTCATTGCATCCGCTCAAGTTTCTGCACCGTACAAAATTATAGAATCCACAGCGGAAGCAAGCATCTTTCTTAAACATGGCCTTGACTTGCCTATGATTGCCATTAATCGACTTAGGTACCTTATGGTCTGAGCAGTTTTCTCGCAAGCTCTTTGGAAGTTTTCTGAGAAGGTGTGATTGCTACCCAGCCTCTCCCTAAAGTGGCGTGTTTGTTCTTCCTGTTCACCAACCAACATATTGATTATGGAGGGAGTTCGTCTCTTCGCGCAGATCACAATCTCAATTTTCGCTGTCAAAAGCTGAAATCCATGGTCACTCAGCTATCTATTTACACTGCACATTACTTGGTTTAATTTAGGCTGCACAAGCTCGTAGTGGCGTGCTTTAATGGCGGCAGCCACGTCCTCTGCGAAAGCGAAAACAAACTTGCTCCCTGGCATGTGCAAGCGAAGGAGGCTGCCATACGTTGCATTACAGAGATTGAGATCTAACTCTGATCGCTGGGCTATTCCACCTATTAGCCTCACCTTACTCTGACCTTGATCTTTCAGGTAGCCCCTTAATATGGCAAGTAGATAAGGGGGTACCTCCAAAGAGTGTTTAGGCAGTTTTCACGATCATGACCGTATTAATCACCGGATTGTGTTATGGAATCTGCCGTGCTTGGTTATACGTCGTTATGGCGTTCTTTTAATTTGTTACCTCTGTTGTGGCATACAATCGTTCATCTTTGCTTTAAGAACCACCCTTATACTCGTATATATCATTTTCTGATGATTTCTTTGAAACCATTAAAGAATACAAAAAATAATTTATAGTATTGCGCCTAGACACATACATATATTTGCCTTCATTTCACTGGTTACATTTCCAATTACTTATCTACTTTTTACAAATGTGAATATATATATATAAAAAAGTAACAACAATAGACGAAATAAGCATAAATAATTAGAATATGTTAATTGGGTGCGCCACTTATGCATGCGCAATTACACAAACATAAGCATAAGCATAGATATGCATATGCATAAGCCAAATAAATAAATGCATATGTATGTAGATGCGTACTTAAGTATATTTATATTGTCACGGATATTAGCATCACTAAGCTATACCATCACTAAGGCGATGCTAAGCGATGTTTACGTCAATAATCAAATCATGTATACACATATATAAGGCAGCCGAGATATGTCACACACAGATGTATTTACTTATACGCCTATGTGTGTGCGAGAGACTGTAAACTACAAACTCACATACATCTGAGAGACGCTGAAAAGTAGAAAATTGTAAACAAGTAGAAACTATATGAGAACTATAAACACTCGAAATAGTTGGTAAGTTCTGGAAATAGAAGAGCCTAGATGTATGCAGCGCAAACTATAAAAGCGGCACAAGCGAGTAAAAAAGAATTCAGTGTGATTTGAGATTTGGATATAGCAGTATTATTTTGAATAGTAGAGTTCCATTTGAGCTATCAGTCAGTGTGGTTATTAAGCAAGCTAGTTGCAAAGTATAAGTGTTATTGTGAAGTACTTGAATAAAGGTCATTTTGCATTATTACATATTGGAGTTATTTATTCAACAGTTTAGCGATACGAACTTAGCAGAGGGTTGCAAATAAGAGGATTTGCAGCAAATTCGTTACAATATATTTTAAAAAAGCAACAACAATAATATTTATCTGTACATACATAAATAAGCACAGCTCATTCTGCTGACATGTTCATATAATGGCAAGTGTTGAAAGAAAATAACAAAAAAAAATACAAAAACAACTGTCACATGATGTGTGGCTTGACGGTATGACTTACTTGCAGCAATTCGTGGGTTTCTTGTTTTGCTTCAGTGGACTGAATTTTCTAAGGCTCATATTTGAGTGGTTGTCTTCTATTAAAAATGCAAATCGAGACAGCCGTACACATGCGCGTCCAGTATATAACAATAAAAAATATCAATTGTAAACAAGTACTGTCTTCGGCTGTGTGATATTACGAAACGTTTCTTATCTGAACAATCGTATGAGATATATACTATATATACCACCGATCTATAAAATTTTTTTAGACCTCAATATTTGCTATATACGAAAGCATATAGTGAAATTTGAAGCTTCTAGCTGTTAGAATGATGTAAAAATTGCGAAAAGTTTCTTATCTGAACAATCGGTTTTAGGGGACATATGCTATAATATATGCGACCGACAATTTTTTCAGATAATAATATTGTCACGGATATTAGCATCACTAAGCTATACCATCACTAAGGCGATGCTAAGGCTATGCCAACAGTATTTACGTCAATAATCAAATCATGTATACACATATATAAGGCAGCCGAAAGAGATGTCACACACAGATGCATTTACTTATACGCCTATGTGTGTGCGAGAGACTGTAAACTACAAACTCACATACATCTGAGAGACGCTGAAAAGTAGAAAATTGTAAACAAGTAGAAACTATATGAGAACTATAAACACTCGAAATAGTTGGTAAGTTCTGGAAATAGAAGAGCTTAGATGTATGCAGCGTAAATTATAAAAGCGGCAGAGGCGAGTAAAAAGTAATTCAGTTTGATTTGAGTTGTCAAGCAGTTGCGATTAAGACGATATCTAGCGAGCAATAGCAGTATTATTTTGAATAGTAGAGTTTCATTGAGCTATCAATCAGTGTGGTTATTAAGCAAGCTATTCGTTGCACAGTTAGAGTGTTATTGTGAAGTACTTTAATAAAGGCCATTTTGCATTATTACAAATTGGAGTTATTTATTGGACAGTTTAGTGATTCGAACTTAGCAGAGGATTGCAAATAAGAGGATTTGCAGAAAATTCGTTACAATATGTACAATGTAAGTAAGCATATTCTGGAGTTTGAAGCTGATAAATTGAGGAAGATATGACAAAAATCACCTTTTCTGAAAAATCGATTGTATGGGGGGACATATGCTATAGTGGTCCGATCCGGCCAGTTCCGACAAATGTCTAAGATTGCTTACTTACCTAACTGCTGTTTAACCACTTAAATGGTTATGGCTGTCCAACAACGCGCGCCAGTCGCTTCTCTTCTCTGCCAACCGGTGCCAATGGGTACACCAAGGGATTTTAAATCGTTTTCCACCTGTTCCTTCCAGCGGAGTGGGGGCCGCCCTCTAACTCTGGTTCCATAGGCGGGTTCCGATAGAAACATTTTCTTGGCTGGACCGTCATCTTTCATTCGCATAACATGGCGTAGCCTGTCTAATGGGATACCTAAATATACCCGCCAACCAAATTTTATCAAGATATCTCAAAAATTGAGGGACTGCTTTGCATACAAACAGACAGACGGACAGACAGACATGACTAAATCAACTCAGCTCTGCATCCTGATCATTTCAGTATACTTATTGGTGGGTCGATCTATTTTCCTTTGAGGACTTAAAATTTTGAGATTCGTGAAATTTTGAGATTTCATGAAAGGTATAAATACATTTTTCTTTTTTCAACATCATAATAATTATAACAATAATCAACATTAGAAATGTGTACTTAAAGCAAAACACTTGAGTAAAACACTGAAGATGTGATGAGTTGAATGGACGGAAGAGTTGATGTGAATATTCATATCAAGTAAAGTATGAAGGAAAGAGATAATATGAGAATGAGCTGAATTTGAGTGAAGTATAAAATTTTCTCGAAAAAATAACCGATTTTTTCCAGTACCACCGCTTTAGATGGTTATACTTAGGTTATTATATCACATATACATACATTTAAGTCACTTTTGAAGACGGTTGGTTGATTTCTGGCCCAAGTAGCGCTTTAAGTAGGCGCCATTTAGATGCAAATTCTCCTGGAACCAATTGCATATTGCACCCTGTGTGTTCACACAAAACATTTTGTTAGATTAATAAACCGTCTGATGAATTGTTGGAGCATTTTGATACCGCCCTCGGTCGCGCAACACAAAACTGTCCATATTTCAGAACCCCATGTTCGCCAGGGCTGGATACTCACAGAAGAAATGGATGACTTCTCCTTAAAAACGCCCACATTACAGCTCCTGCGTCTGTCGTTTAAAGAGATTTCCATTCTCTCCGCATGTGGGTCAAATGACCAGAGTCCCGTTATGGTGGATGTGATCCTGAATATCTCCTCCTAAGACATACTCAATAGAGACTCTGCTCTTCTCTGGTTATAGTCAGACCATTTTTGCTTAGTGATTTTGCAAGTATCCGTACCAATTGCGAATTGCGGTTTTCTTGAGATAAAAATGTCTCTCTTAATTGATGAAACTAGTCGGTTCACCGGCCTTTATCAGTTCATCCGCTTTTTTATTGCGTCAATGTTCCTGTGATCGGGTAGTCAAGTGAGCGTGATGTGTGCAAGGTTTGCTACTTCGTGTAACGCCGACTTGCAGTTTTTGACGGCCCGAGAGAACGTACAAGTATGATTAATGTAATGCTTTGAGCTCTGCTTGGCTGTCCGTGTATTGCAGATACTAGCTAAATTTTGAAGACGTATGGCATGAGAAAATCCTCGCACCAACACCGCAGCCCACTTTGTCAGTGCAGCGTGAGGATATGCTCTCTCTGTAAACTTTATCGGTTGACCAATACGTTCATGAGGGAGATCTTATTTTGAAGTTCTTGTAAAAGTTAAATTTTTTAACATACTTTTCGCTACAAAATTCTAGACTGTCTTAGTCTGAAAGCTGAGCTAGTAGCTGTAAGACATATATGGAGGTCCAGTGCCGGCTGTTTAAGCATACAATTTAACGCGTCTGTTGAACACGACCTAAGTGCTGCTGTTACCCCTGCACATGTTGCCCGTTGTATTTTGTTTAGTTTTCCAACGTGGTATTGCTTGTAAAGTGCTGGTCATCACATTAAAGCTTCATACGCTAGGATGCCTCTTATGATTGATGTGTAGAGTCACATTATAAGCTTTGGCCCCAGTTCTTGCTAACTGTTTGTACAGCTCATAAACTGCCCTTCATGTAAGTGTGCTGCAAAGGCTTGGCCCTGTTGTAGTTGAACTAATATAGATTTCCAACAGCATCTCAAGTGCTTCAAGCATAAAGGATGTGAGGCTTGCAGGTCTGTAGTCTTTGGCATTTCCGTACGTGCGTCTACCAGCCTTAGACGGGAAGATAATTTTTGTTTTACTCTAGTTTTGTGAATATAGTTCAGCGCTTTGTATTCCTTTTCCAGCCAGAGTGTCATTAGATCACCCAGTTTTGCAAGCATCACGGGAGAGACGCCATTGAGGTCGGGTGATTTGATTTGGGGAGAAACCGTAGATTGCAAACTTTACATTTTTCCTAACAGTTATCATATCCATTAAACCCTCACTGACAGAGAACTCATGCAGAGAAGCTTGGGTTGAAAAAAGTCAAGCAGTAGTCGGAGGGAGAAGACTTGTTAGAGACTCTCCACTTTTCGACCAACGCCGAGCCAGCTTCGGTTGATAGAGTTAGAACTGGGACATCCTCCTATCTCTGAAACTTATCCGAAATAGTAACAGAACAATTACGAACACACCTAATAACGAGGCAAAAAAATGGTTGTCAAAGCAATAGCAGTACCTTCTCAGTGTAAACCAACAACAATTCTTGAACTAACGGTAGTAAAAACAACAAAGTAAAGGCTCAAGAGATAGCACAGTCAAAACACTTGATTGTGTATGTGTGCGTGTACCTCGTTTTGTCGTCAACATGATAACTGTATTTTCTTTTATTGTATGTTTGTACTGTTCACACAGTCATAAAAACAGCCATTTGTTTTATTTATTTATATGATTCATCGTGAGGAGCAAAGAAGGCGCAACATTAGCGGCGGCGTTCCTCAAGCATCCGGCCTAGGGTCACTGCTACGGTATACGATATATAACGGTGTGCTATAGATCGCCCTTCCAAGAGGCACGGAAATTGTCTGATTGATGATGCTGTGTTCGTAGCAGTGACAAAGAAACTAAATCTGCTCCAAGCATGCTTTAATGACGACGAAGGAAGAACAAACGAATATTGAATGAATATGGGGCTGGAGATGTGTTGGTGTGATCAGAGTAGACTGCGGATGAGCTAGTGCTCGCTAACGGAGTTTATCAAATAAATTCAAGGTTTAATCGCCACTAGTTCGCATGCGGTGTCTTTCGTCGAGAAAGCGAGGGCAGTGAAACATAACTTGTTCTGCGTTTTCTAATTTGGTGGGACAGTGTGGTCAGAGAGGATCCTCCTCTATCATATGCTTATGTAAATACTTCTTGTAACCGCCGTGCCCGCTAAATATTTGCGGGAGGTGATAGTTTAGTTCGCCGTGCTTCAGTCCATGCCATTCCTCTATGTTTCGAACTAACGTGAAGGTTCAGCGCCTTCTCCTCGATTCTTCCCACGTTCTTGCCACCTAGTTTTTGTTCGTGACAAATCGTGGTCGCCCTGCTTTTAATATCATAGAAATCGGCCATTCCACTTAACAGTAGAATAACAGTAATTCGGTAGGCTGCTAGCATAACATTTTGTTGTGTCATTTTAGATCCATACAAAAATGCGCTTAATATTATCGAGCTGGTTACGTTGGATAATAGCTGACGTGTAGCTTAGCCAGGGTCGCCGATGTTGGGCATTATTCATGTTAGGGCTCCACTAACTTTAGAAACTTTCTCTCCCACCGCTCTGCAATGTTCCCTAAATGTTATCTTTGAGTCATTGTTTGCTCCTATGTTTTGGACAAACTCAATCTCAGTCTGCTTTGAGCTCACGAAAATAACTTCTTTCTTATTGACAACCATCCAAATTCCCATATTCTTCAGCCATGCCTTTATACTTCCTACGACGGTCATTATTCATGTGAAGTAGATCCAGTTTATTGGCTATTGCTACGACGCCAATATCATCTGCGTAGCCGAAAAATTTGCATCCCTCCGGGCAGGTCGATTTGTAGCACACCACATCTCATAGCGTTGGCTCTGTAACAGATCCCTAAGAAACGCCGCCGATACAGGCGTTGAAAAGATCTAGATAGATAGATATCTCATGAGGTTAAGCACTCTTCTCTTCACAACACCTCATCTAAACCGAGTTCTCTGAGAATATCCAGAATGGTTCTCGGCTTCAAAGAGTGTATGTGACTACTTTCTAATTTTGGTTATCCGAGGATCATAAGTCTTCCTCTTGCGACTGCATCGCATTCCATCAAGATGTGTTTCTGCTGTATAATCTTCGCGATCACAGAATCGACAGAGGCTACTAGACGATATACCTAGTTTATGCATGTGAGGCACATCTCTTTTTGCCTGAACTCTTCCTTTATTGTGTGTGATCCCTATCGGCATGATGAGCTCGGTCGTATTGGCTTTTCTACCTCCGCCAACCTTGCAAGCTCGTCCGTTTGCTTGTTACCATCCACTTCTCTGTGTCCAGGTACCCAGGCTAAACGGATGGTGTTATTGGCCCCTAGACTATTTAACCTCTCTACGCACTTAAGGACTGTTGATGATTTAATCTCAACTGAAGATAGTGCCTTGAGCGTAGCCTTATTTTCGTTGAGTATAGCGATTCTCTCGTGTGTATATCACCGCTGTAAATTTTTCTATGTACTGATACTGAAAGCTGATGTTTTTATTGCTGCTTAAAGGGCAATATTTGGCACCATATCGGGATCTGGGCACTTTTTGTCCGCAACTATATGTGTTTGCTAGATAAGATTGTTGGTAGCCTGCTCTCCTGCTTAGTTCCTACAATTTCTTACGCAGACATTTCTTTCTTCAACTGGCACATTTTCAATTGGGTAGAAAGCCTTCTCTTTTCATATAAACAATTGCTATGCGCCTATATTTAGGCAAAGCAGTCATAAAGATGATAACGTAGAATATAGAACTAAAAAAAATGAGGACAATATGAAAAGGAATTTACAATGCAATTGAGTATGCAAGTATTTCCCACTTCACACACACATGCATACGAATCTGTCAGTGTGTGCATTCGCTAGCAATCACGTAACAATACAAACGTTTGGCAAAAGTAATCTTGTGCTGTAAAAAACGCTCATTAACACAAGTTTATAGTTATTTTTTACAAAAATGGAAAAGGTGAAAAAAAAACTGAAATAAAATTTGCACACTTGTGTGTATGCACACATGCATACTTACATATATGGGCATATGTTTAAATGTGAATGCAAGTGAGAATTGGAGATATACGTCACCGCCGCAGCCAATTGTTATCATTCTTCGGACGCCGCCGATAAATGTTGGCGTGGCTGCGGCGTTTGGCGCCCCCGATATGGTTGATAGGGAAATCAACGGATGAGCACCACTGCCATACAGTTTAAGCATAAAGAAAGACTCAAAGTAAATTATCTAGGGTTATATGATTTTCAGTCTTGAGTCGCGCAATGATATCCTCTTAAACGTCTTATATGATTTTGAGGTTGCCATCTCTAGCCGGGTATATATTCCTTAACGTTTTAAGGCACCATTTCAGATGATTGACTTAGTATCTTGTAGGATATATAGTTCGAGAGCAGTGCGCGACAAAAACATGCGACAGAAGTCTTCGCAGCTATACCCAGCTCATCTAGGAAAGTGACTAGACGAGGGTATATAGTCGAAGTCGCAGTACTACAAGTTCTGTGCTGGCATAAGACGCAAACGGTTTGAGAGACCAGGACCCTTATAATATGGTCTTAAACGGTTTGAGGGGCCAGGTCCTTATAACCTTGTCTCACGCGAATGCTTCTGAAGAAACAAGGACAGAGGCGCGGTAGCAACTGGTGCGCGGGACTGCTCTTGTTCGAACTTCATAGATTATATTCTTTAAAACAGTGGTATTAACTAAAGGCTATGGCGCGAGGAACACGAGAATTTTGGCTCGATTTCAGCCCAGCTTTAAAGAAAAACGTTAAGACTTTGCCGCGAGGGTCATGACTGTTAACGCATGTTGAAAGAATGGAGGTGTTCTTAAACGTGATCTTAAAACGGCTTCAGGTGTGGGCAGCAAGGAAATACAAATGATTTAAAGAAATCGCGTCGTTGACGAGTATTTTTAGGGGGTCGACGAGAATATCTTTTCGGTGAAAACTCGCTTTGCTCTAGGCATACAGACAAAGTGTTACCGTTTTAATTGTATGTATTTTTTTCAGCAGACGGAGCAATAAGTACTAGTCTCTAGGACTAGGATAGCTAAGGTTCAAAACCTCCTGGAGTTAAAGAATAGCAACAGTCTCTTTGCAAGGAGGTACTAATTAGGTGGCAAGCGATCCGTGAGAAATGGGGTTAAATTTATATGCCAGTCTTAAAATAAATAAATGTAAGACGCGCAAGCCTCTGAATTGATTTTAGACCGATCTAATTCTCCAATTTTCGTCGTGGTGCTTTATAAAATTTTCTACAAGTGTATAGAATCGCCTACAGCGAGTGTAGGTTTTACGTGAGTAGCTGCCGATTCGGCCAAACCTCAAGGATGCACCATAAAATCAGCTTTTTCCAGCCCCCAAGGCTCGCTTAACTTGGTACCCAATCGATAATGTGAGTGCACGCACCATCACCTTGGTGGGGTTGGAGGCCTATCTAACACCTCTTCCGTTTTAGGGGTCATGGCACCCGGTTCCACATTCGAGCTAGCTAACTCTTTCCGCATTCGGATATCAACCACAGCCATCACGATGCATCCAAAAGGGGCCTACCTCAAAAGAGCAGAAACGGAGAAAGCTCTGTGAGCTATCTGCTCCCGTGGTACCACTTTAGAGCCTTGGTCTGAGTTTTGCAGCCAAAGCTACAAGCGGTTCAGTATTCACCTACTCCGGACTGGTAGCCTAGGGGTGAGGTGGGGTTAGAAGCCCCAAACATTCGCGGACATACACACAATTACTCCCCACGATCACCAATGGTGATCCGCAATCTCCTCCTTTAAACAACTCCAAAGCATACCTGTTAAGAAAGTCAATAGTCGAGAGCGCTCCACTTGCATCCACCCTTTTCCCCTTCAAAATGTATTCCCCAACCGCTGATATCCCTGATCTTCGACAACTCCGGACACTCACACACTACATGCACCCAGTCCTCATGCAATGCACCACATACACATCCCTCCGTTTCGCTCAAAGTTCCTCTTATGCAAGAATGCATTAAGAGGACTATGACCTGTTATCAGAAAGACCAAACTCAGATTAAATCTTAAGTCCGGATTTTCTGCCACAAATAAAACGTCCCGGATGTACTCGTACATTACCCTCCATTGGGACTATTGTCCCAATGCTCCTGCCACTTCCCTCTAACCACCCCTTCTCAACGACGCTTTTCTGTCAACAATCCACTCTCCACATTATCGTCGGCGACCCACTCATCCTCCAACAGCGCATTTATGCCCTCCTTCTCAGCCTGTATCACGGTCAGATCGAGAGGGGGTGCACCAAGAAGCTCCTGCATCGCATCCGCTGACTGAACCGGCCACAATGGGAAGTACGAAATGGACTTCCCGAATCAATTCAATACATAGAACCGGCTACCATCGGAAGTACGAGTTGGTCAAATGGCGCGCCGCCCACATATTTTGTCATATGGATCCTACGCCGCCGCCGCCGTGGTGCAATCGGCGTATACCTCCAGTAAGAACATCAGCGTGTTAATGTATTGGCTATGTATGTGTTCATATGTAAAAAAAAACTTACCTTTTTGTCACTGTTATTATAACAGTCGCTCTCTAAACGATGTTACAACAACAGCTTTTCATATCTTTCAAGTTTTTTTTTACGTTTGCTTCTTTGATTTTTGTTTTAAATAGGTGTTTCTTTTATCTTTTGTTGTTTATTTGTGCTATTCTCTCATGTCGCTTCTTCCTTCATTTATAGCGCGTTTAATTGTTAGCAAGTTTTCATTGGTGTTGCATACATTTAGGCGTTAAACCAATACATCTACAGTGAGAAGGAGATAATAAGAAACAAAATTTTAATAATAATAAAGAAATTGCTTATAGAATAAAAATAACGTTGAGTTATTATGAATTCATATATACAATTTCTGTTGCTGTCATCGTCCTCACCTACTTTCCATTCCTCAGTAAGAGGTGTTTGTGTATTTCAACATTTAGCAGGTACGAAGTCATTGAAGTGCTTTCATTGTTATTGTAGCTGTCGCGTAAATGTTGCTATTCTGTTATTCAAAAATGTAAGCGAAATAGCCATGAAGTTTTAGTTTTTGTATGTATGTAGGTTTATATTTCAAGATGTGTTAAAAATATTGCAGATGGTTGTTCTCATATGGGTAACACATTACTAGCGAAACATATTGTAACGAATATTGGGGAGTTCCTGGTAACTTTTGCACCTTCTGCTAACGTCTTTATTTATACTACTTTGGGAGTATTACTTCACAATTACAATGGTACTTCACTAATAGCGTGTTTAAATCAAACAGATTGATTATCGCTTGCACCGCGCTGTTTTTATACCCTCAGTTAGCCTCGTTCACCTATTTCTGCTATCATGTGAACAATTGTATCTCATACTTGGTTATTAGCTATATGCGGGTGTATGTTTGCGTTACAACTTCTGCTCTTAACTGATAATAACGTGGGGTATGTGAAATAATCTCTTTGCTTCCAGCTGCTGGTTATTTGTATGTGTGTCTGCATGATTAATGTGTTCATGTACATAATTGTGACTGCTTGCTTTAATGTGTACATGTACATATTGTAACTACTTTAGGAAATTCTGCTTATTCCGAATCTTCTGCTAATGTTCGAATCACTAACTGTTGAATAAATGACTCCAATATTCAATAATGCAAAAATGGTCTTTATTAGACTACTTGAAAGTACTTCAAAATAACACTTCACAACCAATAGCGTGATTAAATCAAACTGAATGGCCATGCCACACCTGGTGCTGCTTTTATACTATCCCGTTTTCTCGTTCGCATACTTCTAGGCGTTTCTCCTTCTAGAATTTACTACTTGTATACCAGCTATAAACTTACCAGCTATAAGCTACAGATGCAGGTTTATAGCTTCTCTCATACAATCGCCACAATATATTGGGTATGTCGGGGTTGATTCTGGATCGGTAGATTTGACCTATTACAGTATCCAGATCGTAGATGAACTAAAGTGAGTGCGTCCTGAGTAGTTCTATTGTGATATTCTGAGGACATAAAAGACATCGCGTGGCAGTTCCGAGCGCGGTGTTTTGACTAGCCTGTAGTTCTTTCCAGTGTTTTTTCTTTTAGGACTGCGTAGTGTCTATTGCGGACGCGTAATTTTGTAGGAGGTTATGAGCGTTTCTTTGTCTTTGCCTCAGGTGCTGCCATCGAGACACTTTAGTATTTTGTTGCGGCTCTGGACTTTAGGTACAATTGCGGCTGCATGCTCACTAAAATGTAAATTCCGATCGAACCTCACGCCCATTATTTTGGATGTAAGACAGTCGAAGCGTAATGCCATCAACGTAGATGTCCAATATGGTCCACATTTCCTTTTCCACATTGCATACAAATTCACCTAGGATTCAGTCAGTGATAA
Source organism: Eurosta solidaginis (assembly GCA_029619165.1). NCBI lineage: Eukaryota > Metazoa > Arthropoda > Insecta > Diptera > Tephritidae > Eurosta > Eurosta solidaginis. The sequence goes on from JARSSU010024455.1 coordinate 40,823, forward strand.
TGTCACATTTTACTAGGTATAAAAACTGGAGGAGGAGATAGTCGTTGATTTTATAACATAGCTCATGCAGTCATCGGCTTAGAATAGAATGGTAAATCCTTCAGGTGGTGAAGGAAGCTTCGATATGTTAAAGTTAAACACAAATGAGTCTCTCTCGATAACACAACTCGATAACACAACAATAACTAACTGGTAGCACTTCCATAAAAAACCGATGTTCTTAAACACAAATCGATTACTTTTCGATAATAAATAGATAACAAATCTGTAATAAACAAATAGCAAACTGGTAACACTACGATTACAAATCAACAACGATTCGAAAACAAATATAAAAAAAAATAAAAAAATGTAAGGCGCGATAACCTCCGAAGAGATCTAAGGCCGAGCTTCTCTTCCAATTTGCGTCGTGCTCCTCTTGATTTTCCATACAAAATGGTCGGATGGGACCTACATGATTTTATGCCGACTCCGAACGGCATCTGCAAGGCAGATGAGCTTTCACTGAGAGCTTTTAATGGCAGAAATACACCGGAGCGCTTGCCAAACACTGCCGAGGGGCGACCCTGATTAGAAAAATTTTCTTATAATTGAAAAACCTTATTTCTAAAATTTGGATGTTGCTTTGCCCGGGGTTTGAACCCAGGGCATCCGGTGTGGTAGGCGGAGCACGCTACCATCACACCATATTTTTGATAACAATCGATAAGTTTTCGATATTAAATCCATAATTTTTAGATTTTCGATAAAGAGTTGCTAATTTTTGAAATTTTTGATAGTAAATCATAACTTTTTCATATTATATCGATAATACTTCGACAATATTCGATAGCCTTTCAACCAAAGATCCATAACTTTTCGATTGCAAGCCGATAACTAGTCGATAATAAATCGCAAACTCATCGACAGTTTTTATATTGATGACTTTTTGATAAACAGTCGATAACCTTTTAAAATTTTCATAAAAAATCGATAATTGACAAAATATTTATTACTTTTCGTTAACTGTCGAAATAAATCCATAATATTTCGATAGCAAACCGATAACTCGGATATAAAATATCGGTGACGCATCGACAGCCTTTGTTGTTAATGGCAAATTTATCACACCATTAGCTTCTAGATACCTGGTCAATAGCATAGCAATAAGAAATCGATAGGAAATGAATTACACGACCACAAACCACGATAACAAACTTAAAACTCAACAATAACGAACGACAAAATTAAACTTTTACAACAATAATTTCTGATAGTATATCGACCACTTTTCGGTAACAAATCTAAAACGTTTCGATAGAGTCGATAACTTTTCGATAAAGAGTAGATGACATTTTGAAAATTTCTATAACAAATCGATAAAGAGTAGATAACTTTAAACAAAAATAAATCCATTACATTTTGATTGCGAGCCGATAACTTTTCGGTAGTAAATCGATAAACAGTCGATAATTTTTAAAAATTTTGATAAATAATCCATAATTATTCATTAGATATGGAATAACTTTCGTTGGGAGATCGATAACTCAGATATAAAATATCGGTTAACCATCGATAGCCTTTGTGAACGATGGCAAATTCGTCACACTTCGATAACATAACGATAGCTTTGCTTTACCTCGTCGATAGCACACCAATAATAAGTCGATAAAAAATAAATAACACGACCAAAAGCCGCGTTCACAAACATAAAACTCATCGGTAACAAATGGAAAAATGTAACTTCCACAACAAAAATTTTCCGATGGTATATCGACAACTTTTCGGTTATAATCGATAAGTTTTTGGTTAGTGTCGATAACTTTTGGAAAATTTTCAATAAAATCGATAGCTTTTTGAAATTTTTCCAGAAAAATTTTCGATAACCTATCGAAATTCTTTGGATAAATAATCGATAACTTTTCAAAAATTAATAGACTTTCGATTACGAGCCGCAACTTTTTTGACTAAGCATTTTCGCACGTTTCGGTAGCCATAAATCGAATACCAGTTAATGTATCTTGCCAAAATTAAACTTCTACAATTGAAGCTTCCATTCATATGTGTGAGCTGTCACTTTATACTTACACAATGTTTACCAATCAGATTTGAAAGTCATTTGTTATGCGAATATATCCTGTCAAACAAATTCACAAAAAAATATTATTTCAAGCAAACAGATATCGTAATAAAGCGCGTAAACGATTGCAACGTTTTTCAATACAAATACAATTTTATTAAACATAATCAAATAAATGTCGCGTATAGCCTACACCTTCAAACAAAATGACTAATTGAGCAACTGTCAAATGTGACATTTTGCTGTCAAAATAAAAATGCTAAATAAAGGAAATTTTAGGGGATCAACAGCTAAATAAGACCAATCAGCGGGAAACAAAATTATTAAGCAAAGTTGTGATGGTGGTAGTGGGAGAGCTAAAGCGAAAAAAATACGCTCATATGTGAAAAGCTTGGGGTTGTGGTGGAAGTGAGGGCGTGAAGAGATACATATGTAAGTGAGTGCGTAGATGATTTTCTAGCATAAACATTTGTTTATTCCATTAGTTTTGAGCGCTTAAATCCGATATTTATTCAACTGCACAATCATTAGTGTCAGTGCTAAAAAGAATATTTGTCTCACACATATCTACTCATACGCATATGGGTATAAGGTGTTGCTGACAAGCTGTCGAAGACGGTCATTTCTCACATACGCGCACAAGTACTGAAAAACACTTATATGCCTCTACTGATTATACTCACAAAGGTCTTAAGCGATTTTGGGTAAGAAGCTCTATATTTAATGATAAATGTGTGGAAGCTCACAATTTCCCACGTTAGTAAATAACATATGTGACACATGCGTGAATTTCGTAACGTGTACCTACAACACACAGATAGATGCAGATGTTATACACTGATTGAGGCATCACAACAATTTCGTCGCTTGGCTCACCTTAGTTACCGGTTGTACGTTCTTAGCGGGCAAAAAAAGTAATCAGTAGCCAAGTTAGTCTGTTTTAAATTCGTCATGTGTTTACTTTGATCATTTGTCATAAACTGTTATAACGTATTTTTAGGTAACGTTTATTTGAGGTCAACTATAATCCTATCGCTGCAGCAGAGCTGGTCGTATGATAGGTACACGTGCCACATTTGTAATGTTACCTCAGTTCTACATCCACTTGGCATCGGTATTTGCGGTTGGTATAACCAAAAAATATAAAAAGGATTAATTCCTGCTACGAGGGTGCGAGAAGCTTCTGATGCTGGCTGATAGGAATAATGAGCAATTTTATTCAAGATATTCAAGGGTTGACAAGCGCAATTCCAAACTTGATGGCTTGATAGCTTCCGCAACCCATTGTCAACCTCACCTATGCGAGAGGAATACTGTCACGAACCCCAAGTTCCACATGAAACTAGTGGTTTGGGGCAGTTTAGCCTAGAACGTTCAATGTGTTATATTAAATATTTCCCGAGATAGTCGGGCTAGTACCTTAATGGTGCTAGTTACCGGATCGTTCCGGATCTATATCCGGCAAAGGACCACCTACATCGATAACACTCCCCAATACATTCGGGGAGTGTCTTTATCCCTACAACAACAAACCCCGGCGGCCACCGTGGTGTGATGGTAGCGTGCTCCGCCTATCACACCGTATGCCCTGGGTTCGCACCCCGGGCAAAGCACATCAAAATTTTAGAAATAAGGTTTTTCAATTAGAAGAAAATTTTTCTAAGCGGGGTCGCAACTCGGCAGTGTTTGGCAAGCGCTCCGGGAGTATTTCTGCCTGAAAAGCTCTCAGTAAAAACTCATCTGCCTTGCAGATGCCGTTCGGAGTCGGCATAAAACATGTAGGTCCCGTCGGCCAATTTGTAGGGAAAATCAAGAGGAGCACGACGCAAATTGGAAGAGAAGCTCGGCCTTAGATCTCTTCGGAGGTTATCGCGCCTTACATTTTTTTTAACAACCCCAATTTTATAACACACACGGCGTAAGATCTCAAGACTTGGGCAGAGCCATGCAGGAATCATAATGATGGCCTGGTAGTTGATGAACGGAGTATGTTTAAGTTATGAAGGGAGCACTTCTTCACAATGCTAGATCGCGAGATAAAAAAACGAACCCGATACCCAAATCGATGATGAGGGAATGCACGTTCTGACACCCAACTAAGACGAAATGAGAATGTAATATAACGGCGTAAGAATAAGAAATCGCCAGATAACAGTAGACTACCCATCGCTCGGGAGGCGTTGGTAAAGAGTACGCACCAACTTCAATGCAAAATATTTCGGATGAGCGCATGCCTCCAGGTTGAACTTTAGACAACAATAGGAGCGATTACGCAAAACGTGGCTAGATCGCGAAAAAAATAAGAACGCGATACCCTAAATGCTGATGGTGGTTTGCACACTGTGGCACCCGATTATGGCGAAGTGAGAATATAATATTCCGGCTAAAGAATAAGAAGGCGCTGAGAAATCGTGCTAATTACAGCGGAATAAGCATGAGAAATATCTCGAAAAAGGTGCTATCTAGCGTACTACTTATGCGAAAGATTAAAGCCCAAGGTCAACGAGCTGATTTGACATTATCAGTACGGCTTCAGACCTGGTAAATTTACTACCGACCAGGCCGTAGCTAACAGCTCCGTAGAGATTTTAAAGGCCCTCTCCGAGTTATTCGGAACCAAGCAAGGTTTTAGAGAAGGCGATCTCCTATCGTGCCATATCTTCAACTTAATGCTGGAGAAGATAATTCTAGCAGAAGATGTTACCGCGATGGCAAAACCTATTTTCCAATGATTGTTGAACTGTCTGCTATCGCAGTGCAACCGCGTATCCTTGGACTAAAAACCCTACTGTTTTGAATCTCCGGGACCACTTTCGTATAACGTCAGTGTGGTATACTATATATATCGTGCTTCAAGAGCTCTATTGTTCTGAGCCCAGGTCCAGCTCGTATTTGGAAGCAGCGAATGTAATGCCGCGGAAGAGTATCGATGGAGGTATAATGACGAACTGTAAGAGCTTTACGCAGATACGAAGATAGTGAATTGAATGAAAGCCTAAAGGTTTCGATCGCGAGATCATGTAATGCGAACGGACGAAGACGTATCGTCCTAAGAAAGTATTTCAATCGATACTCCCTTACAAAGCAGAAAACGGAGGCAGGAAACACTTTAAATAGCCGTTTGATATGATTGAGGTGACCACTTTTACTGGTCCCTATTCAAATCCGGAAGTGAACCATTATCCTCCGCCGGGGATGAACGCAAACCACCATGGGAGACATGTGGTACTCTAAAGAACCTTCAATCTGAGTTCTATAATACACACCTAGAACGAGTTCCGTTTTTGGAAAGTTTTTGCAAGATGCGAAGCATCTTTATATGTCTTCTTGTTACCAGCCGCCAGAGATAAAACAGCTAGTTAGATGGAGGCAAGTAAGCCTCTAGTAAGAAGCGATTAAAACCCAATTGATTCAAGGAACTATGTAGTGCAACTCCTCAATGGGATGTCAACGCAATTTATAGCTCGTATAGCTCAATTCTGAACGTCACCCTACTCCTGAGGAATCCTGTTGTTTTAGCAGCAGAGGCTCTGTCGATCCCATGTTTCTTATGTAACTAGGTTCAATGCAGTCATATTTAATCGTTTTCCAAGAGGTCGGGCTTGTACCTCAATAATGCCTGTTACTGGAAAGTGCCGGATATATATTCGGCAAAGGACTATCAACGTCGATAAATCCCAAAACCGGTCGGGAGTGTCTTTATTGCTACAACAAAAACAACAATCACAACGACTTTATTCCAGGGGTGGCAATCGAAAACATTTTAATTTCAACTGAGTTGTGTATCGAAACCATCGACACGCGTATCCAAGAGTACAAATTGAACAGAGCAACTTGAAAAGAGATTCCAAATACCTCGCTACCAATAGCTCGTTTTCTGAAAGCAGACATATGTATATAACAAGCCTCGTAGAGTAGCGCAAGCCGATGGAGGTTAGGTTAGGTTGAACTGGCTTGCCAATAAGAACCGTTAGAAGTTACTTTTACCAGATAAATATGTGTAGGAATCAGATAACAAGCCCTACCGACACACAGGTTTCGGATTATGCATCCTACCTACCCCGTTTTCTAAGCTGGCTTTTGGCAAACATCGGGCCACCTCCTGAGCGAAAGAAAACTGACTAGAGACATAACACTATTGAAAGGGGCTTGAAACAGGGGTTCTGTGTATTCGATTATATAAATGAACACTCGCACTTTAGTTTAAACATTTAATGAGTTAGTTAATAAAAATATTAATATGGAATTTAATAATGTTTGAATGTATGAAAATTAAGATTGATACGCCTTGCGCGGCGTACACTCTCGTCGGCTGCTCGCCATTTACTACTGCTCAGACCAAAACAGAGTTGCCACCCTTACACTATTAACTCGGCTGTATAGAGGCGACTAAAATACCAAATTCATTCAAGGGGTTATGTAGCGCTTCTCCAACCCAATTGTTGTCAACCTCACCTACCTGTTACGAATCCTATCTCATTAACAGCCGAGACTCTGGCGACCCCGAACTCCTGATGGATCTGAGGGTTGGGAGGGCAGGATGGCCTAGAAGGTTTCATGTGGTCATACCAGATCGTTTCCTTATGGTACTTGTTACCGGAACGTACCGGATCTTTATCCGGCAAAGGACCATCAACATGAATAACACTCTCCAAGGCCTTCGGGGAGTTCTTTTTCGGTACAACAACAACAACAGCAACAACATCGTTTTAGCCTCAAACATGTTTTTATCATACTCTTATTTCCTAATCACATTTTACATCACGTATTCCTTTTGAGCGAATAAATAATCTAGCTCTATATTTTCATCAGCATACCTTATGCATATTCTTTCAAAAATGCACAACTGTACTTTTCACAAATACACAATACAATGAAGATTACATGCAGATGCTCATAACAATACAGCAAATCATTTCGTTTCGTTCAACATTCAGCATTTCTTTCTGTAAATGTCACATGGTATTAGGTGCCCTGATAGAACTGTCCACCCGTACATCAGTAAGGTCGGTGTAAAGACAAAAAAAAACAAGTAAGGAAGGCTAAGTTCGGGTGTAACCGAACATTACATACTCAGCTGAGAGCTTTGGAGACAAAATAAGGGAAAATCACCATTTAGCAAAATGAACCTAGGGTAACCCTGGAATGTGTTTGTATGACATGTGTATCAAATGAAAGGTGTTAATGATTATTTAAAACGTAGTGGGCCTAGTTCTATAGGTGGACGCCTTTTCGAGATATCGCAATAAGGGTGGACCAGGGTGACTCTAGAATGTGTTTGTACGATATGGGTATCAAATTAAAAGTATAATGAGGGTTTTAAAAGGGAGTAGCCCTTAGTTGTATATGTGAAGGCGTTTTCGAGATATCGACCAAAATGTGGACCAGGGTGACCCAGAACATCTTCTGTCGGGTACCGCTAATTTATTTATATATGTCATACCACGAACAGTATTCCTGCCAAGATTCCAAGGGATTTGATTTCGCCCTGCAGAACTTTTTCATTTTCTTCTACTTAATATGGTAGGTGTCACACCCATTTTACAAAGTTTTTCTCTAAAGTTATATTTTGCGTCAATAAACCAATCCAATTACCATGTTTCATCTCTTTTTTCATATTTGGTACAGAATTATGGCATTTTTTTCATTTTTCGTAATTTTCGATATCGAAAAGTGGGCGTGGTCATAGTCGGATTTCGGCCATATTTTATACCAAGATAAAGTGACTTCAGATAAGTACGTGAACTAAGTTTAGTAAGATATATCGTTTTTGCTCAAGTTATCGTGTTAACGGCCGAGCGGAAGGACAGACGGTCGACTGTGTATAAAAACTGGGCGTGGCTTCAACCGATTTCGCCCATTTTCACAGAAAACAGTTATCGTCATAGAATCTATGCACCTACCAAATTTCACAAGGATTGGTAAATTTTTGTTCGACTTATGGCCTTAAAAGTATTCTAGACGAATTAAATGAAAAAGGGCGGAGCCACGCCCATTTTGAAATTTTGTTTTATTTTTGTATTTTGTTGCACCATATCATTACTGGAGTTGAATGTTGACATAATTTACTTATATACTGTAAAGATTTAAATTTTTTGTTAAAATTTGCTTTAAAAAATTTTTTTTTAAAGTGGGCGTGTTCGTCATCCGATTTTGCTAATTTTTATTTAGATACATATAGTAATAGGAGTAACGTGCCTGCCAAATTTCATCATGATATCTTCAACGACTGCCAAATTACAGCTTGCAAAACTTTTAAATTACCTTCTTTTAAAAGTGGGCGGTGCCACGCCCATTGTCCAAAATTTTACTAATTTTCTATTTTGCGTCATAAGGTCAACGCACCTACCAAGTTTTCATCGCTTTATCCGTCTTTGGTAATGAATTATCGCACTTTTTCGGTTTTTCGAAATTTTCGATATCGAAAAAAGTGGGCGTGGTTGTAGTCCGATTTCGTTCATTTTAAATAGCGATCTGAGATGAGTGCCCAGGAACCTACGTACCAAATTTCATCAAGATACCTCAAAATTTACTCAAGTTATCGTGTTTACAGACGGACGGACAGACGGACGGACGGACATGGCTAAATGAATTTCTTTTTTCACCCAGATCATTTTGATATATAGAAGTCTATATCTATCTCGATTAGTTTATGCCGTTACGGATTACCGTTATGCGAACAAAGTTAATTTACACTGTGAGATCTGCTCAGCTGAGTATAAAAAACGAATCAACGCCACACCTAACCAACTAACCAAGAAGCTTAACGATACCAGCGACAATCAGCTCAACCAGCCTCCATCAGGTGGTCTTTGGTTACCCTGTCATCTGATGATGTGAATAAAACGATCTATAACAAGTAAGGAAGGTTAAGTTCGGGTGTAACCGAACATTACATACTCAGTTGAGACTATGGTGACAACATAAGGGAAAATAACCATGTAGGAAAATGAATCGAGGGAAACTCTGGAATGTGTTTGTATGACATGTGTATCAAATGAAAGGCATTAAAGAGTATTTTCTGAGTGAGTGGGCCATAGTTCTATAGGTGGGCGCCATTTAGGGATATCGCCATAAAGGTGGATCAGGGTTGAATCTAGAATTGTTTGTACGATATGGGTATCAAATGAAATGTGTTAATGAGCATTTTAAAGGGAGTAATCCTTAGTTCCATAGGTGGAGCCGTTTGGAGATATCTCCATAAAGGTGGACCAGGGGTGACCCTAGAATTTGTTTGTACAATATGGGTATCAACAAAAAAGGTGCTAATTAGTATTTTAAAAGGGAGTAATCCTTAGTTCCATAGGTGGACGCCGTTTCGAGATATCGCCATAAAGGTGGACCAGGAGTGACCCTAGAATCATCAATCGATATGGGTATCAAATTAAAGGTATTAATGAGAGTTTTAAAAGGGGTGATGGTAGTTGTATATGTGAAGGCGTTGTCCAGATATCGACCAAAATGTGGACCAGAGTGACCCAGAACATCATCTGTTGGATACCGCTAATTTATTTATATATGTAATATCTGCCAAGATTTCAAGGGTTTTTTATTGCGCCCTGCAGAATTTTCATTTTCTTCTACTTAATATGGTAGGTGTCACAACCATTTTACAAAGTTTTTCTAAAGTTATATTCTGCGTCAATAAACCTGTCCAATTACCATGTTTCATTTCTTTTTTTCATATTTGGTATAGAATTATGGCATTTTTTCAGTTTTCGTAATTTTCGATATCGAGAAAGTGGGCGTGGTCATAGTCGGATTTCGTTCATTTTTTATACCAAGATAAAGTACGTTCAGATAAGTACGTGAACTGAGTTTAGTAAAGATATATCGATTTTTGCTCAAGTTATCGTGTTAACGGCCGAGCGGAAGGACAAACGGTCGACTGTGCATAAGAACTGGGCGTGGATTCAACCGATTTCGCCCTTTTTCACAGAAAACAGTTATCATCCTAGAATCTAAGTCCGTACCAAATTTCACAAGGATTGGTAAATTTTTGTCCGACTTATGTCATTAAAAGTGTCCTAGACAAATTAAATGAAAAAGGGCGGAGCCACGCCCATTTTGAAATTTTCTTTTATTTTTGTATTTTGTTGCACCATATCAGTACTGGAGTTGAATGTTGATATAATTTACTTATATACTGTAAAGATATTAAATTTTTTGTTAAAATTTTACTTTAAAACATTTTTTTTAAAAGTGGGCGTGGTCCTTCTCTCATTTTGCTAATTTTTATTAAGCGTACATACAGCAATAGGAGTAACGTTTGTGCCAAATTTCATCATGATATCTTCAACGACTGCCAAATTACAGCTTGCAAAACTTTTAAATTACCTTCTTTTAAAAGTGGCGGTGCCACGCCCATTGTCCAAAATTTTACTAGTTTTCTATTCTGCGCCATAAGTTCAACTCACCTACCAAGTTTCATCGCTTTGTCTGTCTTGGGTAATGAATTATTGCACTTTTCGGTTTTTCGAAATTTTCCATATCGAAAAAGTGGGCGTGGTTATAGTCGGATATCGTTAATTTTAAATAGCGATCTGAGATGAGTGCTCAGGAAGCTACATACCAAATTTCATCAAGATACCTCAAAATTTACTCAAGTTATCGTGTTAACGGCCGGACGGACGGACGGACATGGCTCAATCAAATTTTTTTCATCCTGATTATTTTGATATATGGAAGTCTATATCTATCTCGATTCCTTTATACCTGTACAACCAACCGTTATCCAATCAAACTTAATATACTCTGTGAGCTCTGCTCAACTGAGTATAAAAATCATATAGGTGCTTATGTGTGTAATTGTGTAACACATACGCATATACATATATGTATGCGTTAGCAAGCACTAACCGTGGCAAATCATGCTAGTAACCCAAAAGCTTTAACAAGCCGTTAGATAACCAGCCAGCGAGTGAGTTAGTCATTCGGTCATCTTACAGCACCTACAGCTGCCCCTGCTTCTTTGTCTAAGTCGCTAACATATGTACCGTTATTGGTGGCGTTTTGTTGCCTTTATTTCATATTTTCCGCTACTCATCTGTTTCTTATATGCGTATATTTGCCGTTATTTATCTAATTGTATGTAGTGTAAATATGTATATAATGGACAAGGTGACGCGTAATGTATCACGTGATTTTATTATAGCGAATTCTTAATAGGAGATATCATGTGATATGCTGTTTGATTGATCTTATGATATTCGGATTGGACTGCGCCCGTGATCTAATGAATGCACCTGTTTTTAACTTCACTATATCCAGCCCGACTGTCGGCCGCCGTGGTGTGATGGTAGCGTGCTCCGCCTACCACACCGTAAGCCCTGGGTTCACACCCCGGGCAAAGCAACATCAAAAAAATTTTAGAAATAAGGTTTTTCAATTAGAAGAAAATTTTCTAAGCGGGGTCGCCCCTGGGCAGTGTTTGGCAAGCGCTTCGAGTGTATTTCTGCCATGAAAAGCTCTCAGTGAAAACTCATCTGCCTTGCAGATGCCGTTGGAGTCGGCATAAAACATGTAGGTCCCGTCCGGCCAATTTGTAGGGAAAATCAAGAGGAGCATGACCAAAATTGGAAGAAAAGCTCGGCCTTATATCTCTTCGGAGGTTATCGCGCCTTACATTTATTTATATATTTTTTTATTTTATATGCAGACCCAGTTCCGCTAGAAAACACAAGATTTTTCTTCGGTTTATGAGGTCCACCCCATCATAGAAACCACCAGGTTCCTAGATTGAATGCGCTTGAAACTTTTAAGTCCGCTATGAGCTGTATAGATACTTGCTTGCTAATATTGGTATCTCGATCGTTGAAAGTTTATGGCTTCTTATTGCCTTATATTTGATCTTCCATTATTTCATTCCTGTTAGTGTACTTACCTCTTTTTTTGACATAATTTACTTATATACTGTAAAGATTTACAATTTTTTGTTAAAATTTAGCTTTAAAAATTTTTTTTTAAAGTGGGCGTGTTCGTCATCCGATTTTGCTAATTTTTATTTAGTATACATACAGTAACAAGAGTAACGTGCCTGCCAAATTTCATCATGATATCTTCAACGACTGCCAAATTACAGGTTGCAAAATTTTAAATTACCTTCTTTTAAAGTGGGCGGTGCCATGCCCATTGTCTAAAAGTTTACTAATTTTCTATTTGCGTCATAAGGCCAACGCCCCTACCAAATTACATCGCTTTATCCGTCTTTAGTTATGAATTATCGCACTTTTTCGGTATTTCGAAATTTTCGATATCGAAAAAATGGGCGTGGTTGTAGTCCGATTTCGTTCATTTTAAATAGCGATCTCAGGTGAGTGCCCAGGAACTTTCGTACCAAATGTCATCAAGATACCTCAAAATTTACTCAAGTTATCGTGTTTACAGACGGTCGGACAGACGGACGGACGGTCATGGCTAAATTAATTTCTTTTTTCACCCAGATCATTTTGATATATAGAAGTCTATATCTATCTCGATTAGTTTATGCCGTTACGGATTACCGTTATGCGAACAAAGTTAATTTACACTGTGAGATCTGCTCAGCTGAGTATAAAAACGAATCAACGCACACCTAACCAACTAACCAAGAAGCTTAACGATACCAGCGACAATCAGCTCACCAGCCTCCATCAGGTGGTCTTTGGTTACCCTGTCATCTGATGATGTGAATAAAACGATCTATAACAAGTAAGGAAGGTTAAGTTCGGGTGTAACCGAACATTACATACTCAGTGAGAGCTATGGTGACAAAATAAGGGAAAATAACCATGTAGGAAAATGACCGAGGGAACCCTGGAATGTGTTTGTATGACATGTGTATCAAATGAAAGGCTATTAAAGAGTATTTTATGAGGGAGTGGGCCATAGTTCTATAGGTGGACGCCATTTAGGGATATCGCCATAAAGGTGGATCAGGGTTGACTCTAGAATTGCGTTTGTACGATATGGTATCAAATGAAAGGTGTTAATGAGTATTTTAAAAGGCGTGGGCTTAGTTCTATAGGTGGACGCCTTTTCGAGATATCGCCATAAAGGTGGACCAGGGGTGACTCTAGAATGCGTTTGTACAATATGGTATCAAACGAAAGGTGTTAATGAGTATTTTAAAAGGGAGTAGTCCTTAGTCTATAGGTGGACGCCGTTCGAGATATCGCCATAAAGGTGGGACCAGGGGTGACTCTAGAATGTGTTCGTACGATATGGGTTACAATAAAGGTATAATGAGAGTTTTAAAAGGGAGTGTTGTAGTTGTATATGTGAAGGCGTTTCCAGATATCGACCAAAATGTGGACCAGGGTGACCCAGAACATCATCTGTTGGATACCGCTAATTTATTTATATATGTAATACCTGCAAGATTCCAAGGGTTTTTTATTTCGCCCTGCAGAACTTTTTCATTTTCTTCTACTTAATATGGTAGGGTCACACCATTTACAAAGTTTTTTCTAAAGTTATATTTCGCGTCAATAAACCAATCCAATTACCATGTTTCATTCCTCTTTTTTCTATTTTGTATAGAATTATGGCATTTTTTTCATTTTCGTAATTTTCGATATCGAAAAGTGGCGTGGTCATAGTCGGATTTCGTTTCATTTTTTATACCAAGATAAAGTGCGTTCAGATAAGTACGTGAACTAAGTTCAGTAAAGATATGTCGATTTTTGCTCAAGTTATCGTGTTAACGGCCATGCGAAGGACAGACGGTCGACTGTGTATAAAACTGGGCGTGCTTCAACCGATTTCGCCCTTTTCACAGAAAACAGTTATCGTCATAGAATCTATGCCCTACCAATTTCACAAGGATTGGTAAATTTTTGTCGACTTATGGCATTAAAAGTATCCTAGACAAATTAAATGAAAAAGGGCGGAGCCACGCCCATTTTGAAATTTTCTTTTATTTTTGTATTTTGTTGCACCATATCATTACTGGAGTTGAATGTTGACATAATTTACTTATATACTGTAAAGATATTAAATTTTTTGTTAAAATTTACTTTAAAAACATTTTTTTTAAAGTGGGCGTGGTCCTTCTCCGATTTTGCTAATTTTTATTAAGCGTACATATAGTATAGGAGTAACGTTCCTGCCAAATTTCATCATGATATCTTCAACGACTGCCAAATTACAGCTTGCAAAACTTTAAATTACCTTCTTTAAAAAGTGGGCGGTGCCACGCCATTGTCCAAAATTTTACTATTTTCTATTCTGCGTCATAAGTTCAACTCACCTACCAATTTCATCGCTTTAGCTGTCTTTGTAATGATTATCGCACTTTTCGGTTTTTCGAAATTTTCGATATCGAAAAAGTGGGCGTGGTTATAGTCCGATTTCGTTCATTTTAAATAGCGATCTGAGATGAGTGCTCAGGAACCTACATACCAAATTTCATCAAGATACCTCAAAATTTACTCAGTTATCGTGTTAACGACGGACGGACGGACGGACATGGCTCAATCAAATTTTTTTCGATCCTGATGATTTTGATATATGGAAGTCTATATCTATCTCGATTCCTTTATACCTGTACAACCAACCGTTATCCAATCAAACTAATATACTCTGTGAGCTCTGCTCAACTGAGTAAGTAAAAATGTCATATAGTGCTTATGTGTGTACTTGTGTACACATACGCATAATACATATATGTATCGCGTTAGCAATGCACTAACCGTGGCTCAAGATCATGGCTAGTAACCAAAAGGCTTAACAAGCCGTTAGATAACCAGCCAGCGAGTGGGTTGTCATTAGAGCGGTCATCTTACACAGCACCTCTACAGCTGCCCTCGCTTCTTTGTCTAAGTCGCGAACATATGTACGTTTTGGTGGCGTTGTTTGTTGCCGTTTATTTCATATTTTCCGCTACTTCATCTGTTTCTTATTGCGTTATAATCAGCGTATTTATCTAATGTATGTAGTGTAAATATGTATATAATGGACAAGGTGACGCGTATGGATCACGTGTTTATTATAGCGAATTCTTATAGGAGATATATCATGTGGTATGCTCTGTTTGATTGAGTCTTATGATATTCGGATGGACTGCGCCCTGTTCCGTGAGCTAATGATGCCCCGTGTTTTAACTTCACTATATCAGCGCCGACTGTCGGACCGCTTCGTGGTGTGATGGTAGCGTGCTCCGCCTACCACACCGGAGCCTGGGTTTCACACCCGGGCAAAGACAACATCAAAAATTTTAGAAATAAGGTTTTCAATTAGAAGAAAATTTTTCTAAGCGGGGTCGCCCCTCGGGCAGTGTTTGCAAGCGCTCCGAGTGTATTTTGCCATGAAAAGCTCTCAGTGGAAAACTCATCTGCCTTGCAGATGCCGTCGGGAGTCGGCATAAAACATGTAGTCCCGTCCGGCCCAATTTGTAGGGAAAATCAAGAGGAGCACGACGCAAAATTGGAAGAGAAGCTCGGCCTTAGATCTCTTCGGAGGTTATCGCGCCTTACCTTTATTTGATATATATATTGCAGACCAGTCGCTAGAAAACACAGTTTGTCGTCGGTTTTATGAGGTCCACCCCATCATAGAAAACCACCAGTTCCTAGATTGAATGCGCTTGAACTTTTAGTGTTCGCTATGCGCTGTATAGATACTTGCTGCTAAGATTGGTATCTCGATCGTGAAGTTTAGGCTTCTTATTGCCTTATATTTGATCTTCCATTATTTCATCCTGTTAGGGTACTACCTCTCGTTTCTCGCAGTGCAACGCCACTTTGTAGGTTAACCTCTGCATATGACTGGTGATCAAAGTAGCTAAGGAAGAAACTCGGTCTAGTTCATCGTTATTGTTGTGTAGCGATAAAGATTACGCCCTGCAGGATTTGGGGAGTGTTGTCGATTTTTGCCCTTTTTATGACTCTTAGCTGAATGGTAGCGTACCGATGACGAGCACCATGAGGTAAAAAGGGGCACTTTAAGGGGTTGATAGACGCAAAGCGAAGCGAGGCTCTGCGACCCAATTTTTCACGTGAAACTAAGGAGCCGGAAGCGGTATTGCTAGAATGTAAAATTCTTAATCTTAAATCGTCGCAAGATGGTCCGGCTATACCTAATGGTAGTTTGTACCGGAACTGTACCAGATCTATATCCGGCAAAAGACCATCTACATAATTAAAACTGCTCAAAATCTTCGGGATTATCCTTACTCTACAACAATAACAATTAAGGTATAAGCCCGACCATTTCAGGAATGGTTTAAAATGACCACATTAAACCTTGTAGCATCGCGCCCCTCACCTCCTAGTCGATGAGAAACTTCGGATCACCAGAGCGTCGTTACCAAAGAACAGGACTCACAACGTTTAGATGAGGTTGACAATTATTGAAGCTATAAATTGTGCTAGCATTCCGTGAAGTGTTATGCTACACAAGTTTCAACGTAATTTTTATCACTCATCAGTTTAGTAACAAAATTTATTGGCTATTGTATTCTAGTAGTACCTATATAGAATTCCGGTGCATTACACGTCATACAGAATCGATGACTCAGACTCTGGGGCCGAGTATCCCCTACAAATTAGCAGATTGCCTTTCCTTAACCCTTTAGTGGACTCCTCGTCGAATAGTAATTTCAAGATATCTTATACAAATGGCGGGTATTTTGACGTAGATACGACTGTACTATACAGTTCCTTCAATCTTGTTCGTGGCAATGTTTCAATCCGCTAACGGGTTTGTCTCCTGCCGGAAACCTTGTACATCGGCTATCCAGGGCACTCTGGTTTTTCGATGTGGCCCGTGCATATACCCGCTCTTATAATTCTTCCTGGCATATTGCATCAGCATTTCCCTCCTCCCTCCAAAACTCAGTAGAATTCGAATACAATCCAGCGCCAAACTTACCTCATGATCCTCGTTAATAGTGACACATTAGCTCCGCAATTTTGCAGAAAGACTTGCTATATGCTGCCAAATTGGAGATGTATAGACTTAGAAAATTCCGCCGCTCACTTGCCCTACTGAGTGTAGATGGTGTGTTTGTAGCGATAAGGAATGTGGATCTCTGTTTTCCGCGTAGAGGGCTTCTCCTTATTGAACTAACAAAACGATCACAAACATTTCTTGATCAGCACAAAAACAGATCTGAATGTTTTTCCAATTGGCTTTTTTTGTCCCCGTTACCGGATTGAGTTTTTTTTAACCTTTTCCAGTGCTTAGAATAGCAAACTACACTACGCCCTAAAGTATGCCCTTGTCAATTATGTACTTCTACACAGAATGCTAACGCGAGAATTTCTAAAATTTGATTCCTTCGAAAGCAAAAGGCAGTGTAATTCTCAACCACTTCTTCGTGACTTGAGTATAAAAGGAATGTTTACACTTTGCCCAATTACTAAAAACGCGTGCCTCGATAAGAAGACAATGGAGGGCTGAGATCTGTATGTGCATAAATGGTAAGAAGTTTTTCTGCAATCAAGTCATCTCAAAGTAAGCAACATATTTACCGTCATGTTATTTGGAGGAGTTTACAAGGTATAGCAAATGCCAAGCTGGGGTAGAAATGCGGATTTCTCAAAAATATCCCATTAGTTAATAATACAAGAATATACGTGTCTATCCTTATTCATCTAGGTTTGGCAGTACCCATTGTATTCTTTTGGGTATCTTATAGACGTCAGCGAGTCTTGACTACTCTGAACGATATCCGACTTTATCAAATCGGATTCTAATGCCTTTACGTCGCCTGGCTGTCTACAAAGATCGTTACAATCACATAACTTTAAGCATTTCTGCACCGGTTAACATCTTTACGGTTCACCCTTTATTTCTGTGTACGTAAAATTGTTTGTTTTTAAACTTTTGTTCATGCTAGCTTGTGTTTATGGATTCTTCATTACACCCAACAAATCTCTCCTCCACCATTCACCAAAAGTTTTATAGTTTGTCCTTTCATATCTTCTTTTTTTCTTTCTTTGCTTTTTTTCGTTAACTTCTTCTTTGCGATTTTCCTACTTCATTCAAATGTTCATTTCTCTTCGGCAATTTCTATTCATTGCAAGTCATCAGTTCGTTCATATTGCATATCAATTGCGACCTCCATTGCTATGTGACACCCTTCATGCTGTAGCCGTATGTATTTGTGCTGCTTCGTATAGATTTGTGCTGGTATCCGCCATATTTGTATAGGATCTCACTTCGCAATCCACTCTACATAACTCCTGCTCATCTACCCGCCTCACAACCTAACATACTCATTTAACGCCAGCGAGCTCGTCGAAGGCCCAACCAGCAATTTATATGAATCATTTCGTTCATTCATATTCATACTTTCATGAAAATGAAATGGTATATTAATTTCGTCACGAAACCGAAAATTGTAAGTCCTTAAAGAAAATAGATAGACCCACCATTAAGTATACCGAAATAATCAGGTTGAAGAGCTGAGTTGATTTAGCATGTCCGTCTGTCCGTCTGTCCTCTGTCGTTTGTATGCAAACTAGTCCGCATTTTTGAGATATCTTGATAAAATTTGGTGAGGGGTGTATTTGGGTGTCCGATTAGACATTTGTCGGAACCGACCCGGATCGGACCACTATAGCATATATCCTCCATACAACCGATTTTTCATAAAAGAGGATTTTTGTAATATCTTACCAATTTAACAGATTGAAGCTTCAAACTTCACCATATACTTTACATATTGCACATATTGTTGCCTGAAAAAATTGATGAGATCGGTCGTATATATAGTATATATCCCCCACAACCGATTGTTCAGATAAGAACTTTTCGCAATTACTCCCTATTTTAACAGCTAAAGCTTCAACTTTCACCGATTGCTTACATATATAGTCATGTATTGTTGTGTCAAAAAATCATAGAGATCGGTGATATATATATATATATGATGGTATATGTAGAATATATAATAGTATATATATTTTTTTTGCGATTTCGGCCCCATTTAACAGCTATAAGCTTCAAACTTCACGATTGCTTACGTATATAGTATATTGTTGTCTGAAAAAATCATAGAGATCGGTGGTATATATATTATATACTTCATTAAACTGTCATTTTGCCCCTTTTTTACGGCTAGAAGCTTCAAAATTCATCAAATTTCATCAAATAGTTACGTTACGTCATATATTTTTGAAATACGTGATTCGTAGTCATAGTTTTTACACGCAGACCACAAAAAACGTGAAGCTTTGCATCCTCACACAAAGTACCTACCTTTTTTTATTTTATATTTATCTTAAAATCGTTTAGGTATGTAGATCTGTTCACTATTATTTCTTATCTTATACATCCGATATTCGGAGATTACGAACGGGATAAGAATATTGTTCAGCCCCAGACAGTCCCGTCCTTACTTGTTTATTTTTGTTGTTGTTTTCTTCATAAATTTACCTGTTCGTGTACCAATTTACTTGCAACAGCCACCTTGCAGTAAACCACTTCTCAGTTTCATACATACTCTTTGTCAAAACGCGCCCTCTGCCGATCATTTTGCCCTTGGCGTGCTTAGTGTAGTCATTGTACCTTTGTTATGGGTCTACGTTATTGGTGACCCAACAAAACGGCTGCAAGCGTTCACCTCCTTCATGTTCTCATTGCACTGCATGCACTCAAACGCTCATTGTTGTTGCTGTCGTCATCATCATCATCGTCATCATTGTCCGTCGTCCGTTTTCGTGTTATTTATATTTTCGTTTATTTGCATTCACATCCAATTTGCATTCTTTACTTTTTGGCGGCATATCCATCCATTTGATATTCTCATACTTATGCTTATTCGTCCTCCACATCTTCTTCCTCGCACCATACTGAGCTGCCTCAGCTTAGTTTGCTCAGAGGCGTAGCCGTGCTGCAATAAAGAGTAGACAAAAATATGCATTGTTCTTGGTGACAAAATCTGATGGATCTTGCATAAATCCTTCAGAGAACGGTGTGCTTTGGTAAGTCTAAGAGGATGCATATTGTCAGTTGTTGCTGTTGTTGTATTGGTAAAGACAAATAAGTTTTGGAGACTGTTATCGATGATGATGGTCCTTTGCCGGATATATATCCGGAACCTTCCCGGTAACAAGCACTATTCGGGTACTAGCCCGACCATCTCGGCAATGATTTGATATGACACCATAAGCCTTCTAGCAATATCGAACCACCACCCCGTAGTTCCTTAAGGAACTTGGGTTCACCAGAGCTTAACCCGCTTAATAAATAAACAAATATATTTAACAGACTTCGCCTCGCGTAAGGGAGGCTGACAATTGGGTTTTGTATATTTCTACTTAGTACTTATTGAGCTATATGAACTTGAGTAGTATCCAAATATCCTTTCCTTAACTTACAAGAGTCTATCGATAAAACAAGGGCCCATAAATCTGAGTGGCTTTGTCGAAAGTTGTATATATCAAACAAGAAGGAGACTAATAGGATGATTTTTTCTCATCTCTCATTTTTGCGCTGCAGAAGAAACTTGTTGACAAACGCCAACAGGAGTTAGTACAGTGTCTTGTAATAATTTGTTCGGCATACTTTATTAGGTTGAAAGGCAGCTCTTTCTTTTGCAATCCAAGCGACCATGGGGCCCGTCAATTTCTTAACATCCCAGAAGAACACTTACGCTTGGCTTCTAGTAATCATTTTTCAGTCATTAACATCTAGCGACTTCAGGAGAGCATTTGATTCGTCTGTTAAGGACAGCCTAGATTGACGGCACACCAATCTTCGCCCTGAAACCCTAGTGTTTCTCCATTGATGAGATTGTGCTGAACCCACCCAGCACCCCTTCAGGGGCTCTGGTTACAGAACGAGTGAGAGGTAGAAATTAGTAAGTCCCAAAGAGTGCAGATTCGTCAGCACCATTTTTACAGCACGTAGCCCAGCATAGTAAGGACTCTAAATTATTTAAACTGGAATTACGATGTTAAAGTTTTTAAGCGAAAGTTAAATTTCAACCTTAAGACGAGAAAGCTCAGCTATAGGACTGCTAGTCACAAAAATGCTGGGCATAAGCTGACTACAACTCAAATGTGCGGTTTCGGAGTCGACGAAAAAAAGTTTGACGACTCCTTCCTTACTTCGCTCAGCACATTAGGACTGAAAGTAATTTAGTTTGGAAATCCTAGGTATTCCCTCTAAAAGGAGTAGTAGAATCCGAGCTATAACATACGACAAAGAAGGTTTGAGTTCATAGCCCCCTTAATAACTTATATATAGCTATAAATTGATCTTAAGCCCCAGGGTCAAAGGCCCTCAGAATATTCCCCTGATAAGCATGACCGTCGTAAGCGGCGACCTAAAATCCACAAACCATAAAGTTTGCTGGGTCAAATACTTGTTACCGAGTTAGTCGGGCTAGTACTAGGAGGTGGCAGTACCGGAGCGTAGTGCACTTATAGCCAACAAAGGTCTTCCACATCCAAAACACTCTTTTAAACCTTCGGGGAGTGTTTTGATGGATACTAGAATAACAACTACAATATTTGGCAAACATTTGGCCCATGCATAGCATTGGCAGATTCAAGATTTTCCTGTAACACAGGCCCTTACGCAGGATCAGTGACTCGATCTCATATAATTTCGCTATAAACTATCGATATGACATCGTTTATTCATAGTATTGGCTAAAATTTTCCTCGTTTGTCTAACCATCTTCAATCTACAGCAAACAGAAAACGTTTTTGTAGCTGCAGTGAAAACTTTTTAGAGTAGACCGCGAACAACCGTAAGCTCTTTGAGAATAACCAACTCTTGCTTGCTCTTATATCGGCCTTAAAGAGGCTGCAAACACGATGCGGTAGCCTTAAATTGATCTTCCGGTTAGCTCAACAGATTGTATAAAGCTGTCTGCTTTACTGCCTGCATTGGAGACGTAGGTGAAAATAACAGTGAAGCCTTTGCTCCGTTTCTGAACGTTCTAGTATTCATTCTCTTTTATGGCGCGCTGCATTTGACTTGGAGATTTATTATGCGACCGGGATGGAATGGGAAAGCTCTTGTTGTGAGCGTCGAACCTTACCCGCCGCTTGTAAGCAAGTCCACTAGATCGTGACTTCAAAAAAGAGAATGGGTCTGCCCAATTTATTTTCTCCGACATTCTTCTCTTTATACACAAAAAAAATTCCGTTTTTCTGGGATTAAAATTGATCGTAGATCTTCTATGGAGAGTTTGAAAGCGTTTCTTAAGTAGCACCCTAACAGCTTCCTTCATTCTTATTAGTGAATTCAATGTCTGGAGGCGTAACACTCTTCACGTCACTGTGCATATCATACGCCACCAGCTTTATCTCTTAACAATATCAGGATAAAAAACTAATTCCACGCCTGCAGTTCCTTCGTTTCAGCAGCGGTATTTCCCATACTATGGGAGTTTCGTCTTCGGTATCAAAATAACACAACCAGCGACAGTTCCTGACGCCTCTTTATACTTCACAACTATACTAAATTTAAAGCAAGCTTGAATTAGTATTAGATTAACCCTCGTTCCCATCTTTCCATCCTTACATGCCACGCCCATGCTACTTACAGCCACTTCTCTTGCTTGACTTGACTTATTCTCTAGAATTCTTGTTTATTTTGTTTGTTTATTTATTTGTTCATTGTTTTTATAGTTGTTTACTACTATGTGTTTTATTGTTGTTATATTTATGTTGTTTGTTGTTTGTTGCTATTATTACTGCACTGCTGACATCTTTGCTCTCGTTGTTGTCATCGTGTATTATTGGTGTGCACAAAATGTTGGCATAATTGGAATGTTGACAGTCGTGTACTTTTCCGTTCATTTCAATTTTTTCCTCCTTTCCTTTATGCAGCTTTTTTTATCACCCTAGAATGATTTTTTCTTTCACCTACTCTAATATTCTTTTTCTTTCGTCAACAATAGCATCGTCCTTTTGACTCTTTGTTTGGCTATTACCTTAGCTGACTAGATTGGATATTACAGGTGTGTTATATCATCATCTGATGGTTGTGGGTGATTGGTGACGTTGCGCTCGGGATATACACCGAAGATTGATGAGAGTTTGTATGTTTCATAAGAAATGATTTGGATACGTATATGCTTCAGGAACTTGCCATCATTGCTTTTAAGGCTCACTACTGCCAGCGATGCGCAACTGTGGAAGGGGCAAACGTCGGAAGTATTGGACATCTATCGTCGCATAAACATTAAACCTACATAGTTTGACGCGCGCGACATTCTCCCACATAAAGTAGATAATGGAAATGCTGAACAAACAGTTTCTGTTATATACTCATCCCAACAGACGCTTAATTGAAGGCTGTCTTTAAGGGGCATAAAGAGTAATCCCAGCAAGTAATATGCAAAAATCCGACGGACAAGAAACTCAGCCGTATGAACTTGATGAGCATTGGACACGATATCAGCCTCATCCACGATGAGTTCTATGCTTGATAACTGCCCGAACAGCCTTATTCTTAGAGCCAAATACACGAAAAACAGTGTGGAAAGCAGATTTCCCAAAGAGACATACTTATCCAGAATCAGATCCGTCATACGCAATGCATGTTCCGCATGTAATGTATCTCCACACGACATAGATCATCACTTCCCTCTGCAGGTGATTTATTGATTCAACTTTAAACCCATTTAGTTTGTTCGTCACAAAAATTTTCTGTAACAAAGCAAATCATTGCAGCGGGACTGCTCCATACTCGCTCTTCTCTGCGTGTGCCGAAAACGATTGTTTTTGAGAGCGGCACGTGCAAAGGATAATTGTATCGAGCTAGGTGTCCTGGGCTAGATCACAACATTTGTCGGCCCGACATTTTTTAAAATCTTTAGTGTCATTTGCTGCTCCCACCCCAGGGCGTTCTGGCCTGAAGCTAAATACTCCCTTTGAAAGAGATAAATTAAGTGCTGAACAAATAGTTTCTGTTGAATACCCAGCAACCTGAGGATCGCAACAGATATGCATTAAAAGGGCCCGTCTTCCCAGTAACTTGAGGAGTACATCTCCCGTAAGCACTATGAGAAAATCGGCACTCTAGAAGACAGCCATTTGAAAAAAAACATAAATGCCCGTTGAGCCGCCTACTCAATGACTAATTCTCTAAGCTCTGAGTAGAGGAAAACAGTCCCCCAGGTCTTCTCAACTTCGATCAGGGTACTGTAATAGGTTTAACTGTTACTTGTGTCGAATCAACCCCGACATACCCAATGCATGTCCTGCTTTTTACGCGTACCCACATGACACCAACCAAAACTTTTCAATTTCAATGTGGACAAGTCCCTAGCGACATATCACTTTGGTCCATCCCTATTGAATTTGCAGGTGTCCTCAATCGGACGAAGAAAACCAACGCCTCTAACACCCATGCATCTTTGGGCCAAACCTATTGAAAACTACAATTTTCTTTGAACTCTGATGTACGAATTGGTTAGTGGATCGCACTTGGACAACAATGAGAAGTAGGAGATAGATTCCTGATATCAAATGGACCGGAGCTTTGTCCTACTCCTCAAAGTGCTTACGATTTACACTTAACCCTACGATCGAAAATCGTGTTGAGAATAGCATAATCTGGATCTTAAAAAATAAATCTGGAATGAATGTGTAGTATGAACACTGTCGAAGTATACCATAAACTAGAGATAGTTGCGGTTTGGAAAACTAGCTGCAGGAGAGATGGTAGTATCGAAGGTTTGCATAGAGTCTTCTGTATGTACTCGGGTGTCCAGTGTTTGGCGGACTAACTGAATTCAGCCAATAACAGCGGACGGGCTGCTCATTCATATTCCTAACTCAAATGGAAAGGAGTATGAGTAGCCAGAAAGCAGAGCAGATATCCAAAAATGACACTAAGGTGTAAACTTCACTAATACGAGATACCTTACTCTGCGAGCATCAAGACCTTTAAAATCGTTCTCCACTTGTTTTTCAATTTACACGCAAGCGCTTATCGGAACACAAGTTCCATCGTCATCTATTGGGTCGTTGGGTTGATAGTAATGATTGAGAAGTATTTCTGTTTAGATCTTCAGACAATCATCGAACTTTCAGGTTTCATTACTATGAGCATGCTGCTCAAGTACCTTGAACCTCGCACCCAGCTCTTCTCCTTTAAGCAGTGAGTTAAGCTTTTCCGCAAATAAGCCAGATAGTAAGGGTTTTCTCTTACGATTCATTGCCACAAAACGAAACTGAGATTTGATATTAGTAGTTTGTGGTATGCGCAGATTCAGAATGATTGACTTGTGTTCGCCATCCCCCACTGTAACGAACTTTCTCCTAAATTCAGCTGTTTAGAAAAATATTCAGGGAAAAGGGGTGGGCTTGCCTCGGTACTTACAGCGAAAGCGTTACTAAAAATTTAAATGTATGCAGAGAGAGATAATTCAACAAAACAAAAGAAAACCAGCGAAATAAAAAAAATTACCGCAGCCTCGTACACAACTGTATACCTATCATCATGGGATACGTCTACACTGGCGAGGAATCACGCAGCAATAACAATAACCGAAAGAGGGAGGTGAAAGGTGGCATTTTTCCCCTCTGTATTTACCCACCCAACCTGTTAATGAATTACGTAAATTTTTGTTCATTAACCCAATATCATACTTACTCAGTTTTACTATGATCTAACCCTACAATTCGTCATTAAATAAAGGCACTCAGCAATTCATTTTGGAAATTGAATACAAAAACTTTAATAATTTCATAATAGTAATACTTTACATATAATTGTGATTACAACTAACCTAATAGAGAATTCTTTCCCTCTTTTTTTCTCTCTTCACCTCAATAATACTTACAAGGATAAGGTATCATTTATTTTGTTCTTATTTTATTAATTACATTTATATCTTTTCAAAATCCTTAAACCAAGTTTTGTTTTCTACTCTAAACAAAAGTTTAAAAAATTATCCAACCCGTTGAAATCGGTTTCCTAACTTTTAACTCAGGATAAGAATCAAATCAAAAAAAAAGAATTTCAAAATTACGTAACTATAATTTCTTCCACCTATGTATATGTACCTTTAAACAAAAAATATAAGTTTCAATTCAATTAGGTATATTTACATAGGTAAGGATGTCTAAATCTATAACAAAGCTATATAAAAGAATATATGCATGTAATTGTAAATAAAGACTTAATTATCATCTGCTGCATCGATGCGACGATGGGCCCAGCGACGTCGATGAAGTTCGATGTTGCGTTGCGTTTATGATGTTGCTGTTGTAAAATTTAGCGAATATATGTTTGATGCGCGACAAAAGAAAAAACACCAACAAAAACCATTTGATATAATCAAAGGGAGTATATGTAACCATTTGTATGCTTCAACCAAATGTGGCAAAAATTTGCTGTTCAGATAACAACAAGCCAGAGTTTTAAGCCTTCTGAGGCCATCAAAATGGTAAAACGAGGTTCGATGACTTTGTTTACACATATGTACATGTTTGAATGAAATTATTTAGTTTAAAGTTTCTTGCTGTTGTGCTTTTAACTATAAAGTGATTCCATTCAAAAACATTCGGAAAATGATAATTACGACAAAAAAATAAAAAGGTTAACAATATTGAAAAATTTTAATTCATTTTTTTTTGTCCTAAAGAAGAAAAGTATAAAAACAAAATTCTATGCGTATTTGAACATAGCCAAAAATATTTCTAATTCCGATTCATTTGTAGAAATAAAATTTTTATTTTTTCTTTTTTTTTCCTACGGATCACCCTTTCTAACTTATTTTAGATAACCTAATCTACACTAATCCGCCTTCGGAAGGTTTTCTCGGGAACGGGAACTGGGCCTGAATCCTCTGCTCATAATGAAGCTCCAACGATGCGCGTGGAACAGGATTTTATTTTGATTTGGCTGCACAGCACTATGCAACTATTTGTGGCATATAGGAGATGATGAAACGTGGATTTCGTTTTAAATTCCTATTTCTTCGTTTATTCATTCAAAATTAAATTTATAATCGTAAAAAAAATCAAATTTTTTTTTCACTTGCGAAAATTAATTGTAATTATTTTACGGTGATAATTATATGACGTAACAGTCCCTTCTATATTTCTAACGTCCTTAGTAATTTCACCCCTTTTCTTTTGTGGTTTATTCAGCAAAAATTCGAATTTTCGGACTTTTTCGAAACGTTTTAATTTTTGTAGGTTTTCTAACAGTTTTTTTTTCTAGGTATAAGATTTGAAATTTTTATTCAAGTATTTTTTTTAAAGCATTCTCGTCCTTTCGACTTTTTTGCAAAATTTTTCAACAATATTCAGATGTTCCTTTTTTTTTGAAAACGTTTATGCAATTCGCATAATCTGTATAATTTTCGTCTTATAAATTTTTTTTGTACATCGAAATTTTTATGAGAGATTTTAGAATTCAGTAATTAAACAACCTGTCCAACATATAATCACGATTTTTAATTCTTTTCCAGTTTTTGGCATTCTTTCGAAAACGTTTTTGAAATTTGGAAGTTTTAATGAGGATTATTTTTCGCTACGAATTTTCAAATGTTTTTTTTCAACAAAACACTTGGAACTACATCTTTTTCGTTTTTGTTTTTTCTTTGAAACACTGCACAATTTCAATTTCTCCCTTTTTTCGCAGTTTTTAAAGATTTTGAAACTTTTTAGTTCATGTTGCAAATAAAAAAAAAGAATTTTAGCGTTTTTGTTTTTTTTTGAAATTTCTATTTTTTACTTTTTTTTTAACTTTCAAAATTTGTTTAGTTTTTTGCTTTTTCGTAACTTTTAAATAATTTGTTCGTTTTTTAAACAGCACATATAATCAATGGGCATTTGCCAACAGTTGCATAAAAACTAGTGTATAATTGTTCCACAATTAATTATCTTATTTCAATGTTGTCATTTTAATTTGTCCAAATTTTTAATTTAATTTCCGGACGAATATGCCTTAATACAGCGCAACTGATATACCGCGACATACTTTATATTTGGCTCTAGCCACAGACACGACCATCCTCAATCAACATCATCGAAAAATTTGCCTTTTTCCAAAACGACTCATCGCGCTCTACCCTTTTGTTAGCTATAGCCTCCTCATATCATACTTGATCAACGGGATAATCGGATGATCAATAAGCCGTTAAAATTGGTCACCTGATCTGCATTTTAAGCCTTTGCTAATCCACTCTTTTTTTTGTATCGAGCGAAGAAAAAAAAAGCATAAAGAACATTATGAAATTCGACGTCTGAATAGGCTGCGGTACGGGACTGCAATCCCGAAAATCTTAAGTCCCGGAAATCCTTGATTTGCCTATCAGTTGAGATGAAATTAGCCCTGCTTCGGCTTGCTAGTTGAAGACGGGCTGTTGCAGCTGAGGTTTGAAGAAGATGACCAAACAAAATTCTTATATATTTTTGACTTAAGACACGTTCGAGCTTTTCGCTGAGATAGCGTCGCCTTCAATGGTTCCGGCGATAAGCAAATTAAAGTAAAAAAAAACAAATATAATGCTCATATTATAGTATTGTATTATATTTTTCAAATAAAATGTACGAAACTTTGAGAGCTAAACTGTTGAAAGAAAAACAAAATTCCTAAATCTCGGACTAATCCCGATCTTGGGATTAAAATTAGATTGGATCTATATCACTGATCACTGATATTACGGTTGAGCTTGGCTTAGCATATATAAGTAGTATGCGTGGGTTACATTACTGTTACGAATATTAGCAAAACTAAGAGTGCTGCCATCTCCAGGCGATGCTAAGCAGTGACGTGAAATCACATCAATATTCAATCATTATGTATCTACATAAACGAATCAATAATTGCGTCTACACATATGTAACACATTCCGACGAGCAACATTTAATACAAGGCAGCGAGAGATGAGATGTCACACACAGATGAATTTACTTTACGCTTATGTGGTGCGGTAGACTGTAAACTACAAACTCATATGTACATCTGAGAAGCGCTAAAAAGTAGACAATTGTAAACAAGTAGAAACTATATGAGAACTATCTACACACGAAATAGTTGGTAAGTTTGGAAATGGAAGAGCCTAGAAGTATGCAGCGTAAACTATAAAAGCGGGGCAGCGAGAAGAAGTAATTCAGTTTGATTTGAGTTGTCAAGCAGTTTCGACTAAGATGCTATTAGCGAGCAGAGCGTAGTATTTTGAATAGTAGTTCATTTGAGTATATATCAGTTTGGTGTATTAGCTCAGCGTAGCAAGTATAATGTATTGTGAAGTACTTAATAAAGGACATTTTTCATCATTCAATATTGGAGTTATTATTCAACAGTTTAGTGATTCGAACTAGCAGGGGACTGCAAATAGAGATTTGCAGCACTTCGTCACATTGGTGTCAGAAGAGGAATTGTTGAATAAATTCCGAAGACTTCGAAAATAACCTGGACATGGCAAGTTCAGTGATTGAAGATCAGCAACTGAAAAAGGAGTTGGAGAACCGTGGATGTAAATACAACTGGCAATAAGATCGAACTTCAAGCACGACTACGAGAGGCAATGGAAGCAGAAGGAATTGATGTGGAAGGCATGTCTTTCATCTTGATGGCGAGGAGACAACAAAAATTGAAGAGAAAAACGAAACATCGCAAACGGTACCAGCACAGACTGAACGTGATATGGCTGCAATATCTGCACAACGTCGACAGTAACATCGAAATTGGAGCAAAGAAATGCGAATGTCCGAAATGTCGACACCGATACATCAAGATGGAACGCAATTGGAAGAACAGAGAGACATATATGCATCCCAACTGGAATCGCAGGAGACACGCATAACATCAAAGATGGAAGAACAAGAAGAGCGCTTATCATTACAGGTGGCAAAATGTCTTCAGTTAGAAGCACAGGAAGCAAGGTAACATCAAAGCTGGAAGCGCAGGATGCAAAAATCGCTCAATTCAGCAGAAGTCGATGATTGAAGGTCGTATGGAGCAGTTATACAATTAAATCGTCCAGCAGTTTCAGCGAGTAATCCAAGTAAAAAACACCATCTTTGACGGTTCTGTTCCTTTCCAGGTCTTAAAGCTACAGTTTGAGACGACCGCAGCAGTGAACACTGGAATGTTGAAGATAAAGTTGCCGCGCTCTTCGCAGCATTGAAAGGACCAGCTGCCGAAATCTTACAGACTATTCCAGAGTACGAACGGAACAGTATGACGCATGAGAGGCTGCTTAGAACGGCGATACGGAAGCGAACACAGGAAACAGATATTTAAAAAGAATGCAAAACGTACAAAAAGCTACGAGACTTGCAGGAGTTTGCTTCTGACATTGAAAGATTGGCTCATCTTACAAATGCGGATGCACCCGGGAATCACGGAAAGAGTGAAGATCAGAGCATTGTAAATGGCATACGGGACGTCGAAACGAAGCGAGCACATACGCGAACCCAAAGCAAACATTTTCTGAAAACGGTATCCCATGCATTGACTCAGAAAACTGCGTCATTATTGAGTAACAGCATACAAAGCTCATCGTGTGAAGTAGAAAGGCCGGAGTGGGTAGATTACAATTTGGAAGCTCTGAGGGATCACAACAGAAAAATGCCGGAGTTATGAAATGTTTCAAGTGCGGTAACCAGGTCACATTGCACGTCATTGCAGTAGCAATTCCATAGTTCCAACAATGTGGGTGGCCGTAAACGCAAAGCTGCGGAAATGAGCAAGAGCGTGTCTGATGTAACGAACGAAAACTGTCCGGCTATTGATGTCTGTGATATCTGTGTCGCAAATGGTAGAAATCGAGCAGTCTTACGTCAGAGGGAATGTGGATGGCAACGAACGAATACTGACTGTAGATACGGGCGCATCTCATCATTGATCCGATCTGACTTGGTCAACAGAGAGAGTAAACGTACCTGGAGCAAAGTTGCGTACGGTCACTGCGAGTATACAAGCTCAGGGAGAAGTGATATGTGAAGTATTGATTGGAGTCATGGTTCTACACAAATTGTTGTGGCGGAGATTGTTGATGAAGTTATATGGGAGTGGATTTCTTGGTGACCATGAATTAAGATCGATATGCAGAGAAGGGTGAGCGTTATGAGAACCAGATGTGCACTAACTTTAGTTTGGAAAAGGGTTCAGCAGTAATCGGGTACTGGTGGAGAAGACCGACGAATGCCACGAATTCAAAGGTAAAGGGGATGGAAAAATGGGCCAAACAAATCAAAACCGAAGGTACCTGTGAGAGAAACACTGGCATGAACAGCCCTAAGGACGTACTAAAACGAAGAAAGAATGGAAGGGTGGTTTCAAGCCAAGGCACAACTATCTTGTGAAGCGTCGGAACGATTACTGATTATGCAAAGCAAAATCCGTCCAGCGCAAGCTCTGCGAAGTAGTTCTTCATTGGCCGAGCAACAGAGTGCGAGGGAACGATCAAGGTAATCAGTTAGTAAGATGGAACACAGGTACGACAGGAAAATAATTCGGAAGGTTTCCGAATGGAGATTTGGTACTGTTAAGCAACCCTCACCGGCGGAAAGGTGTCCAGCCCATTTCGGTGCAGTTGGGAAGGCCCGTACAAAGTTGTGAAGAAGATCAGTGATACCATCTACCGCATACAACCACTGGGAAAACCACGGATTAGAAGGGTGGTACATGAGATGCTAGCGTGTTTAGATTGGGAGATTTGTCTGATCGGGACGATCAGACTTAGGTGGAGGGCAGTGTTACGAATATTAGCAAAACTAGGAGTGCTGCCATCTCCAGGCCGATGCTAAGCAGTGACGTGAAATCTCATCAAAAATTAATCATTCATGTATCTACATAAACGATCAATATTGCGTCTACACATATGTAACACATCTGACGAGCAACATTTACATACAAGGCAGCGAGAGATGAGATGTCACACACAGATGAATTACTTATACGTTATGTGTGTGCGGGAGACTGTAAACTAAAACTCACATAGTTACATCTGAGAAAGCGCTAAAAGTAGACAATTGTAACCAGTAGAAAATATGAGAACTATCTACAACGACATAGTTGGAAGTTCTGGAAATGGAAGAGCTAGAAGTATGCAGCAGTAAACTATAAAGAGCGGGGCAGGCGAGTAGAAGTAATTCAGTTGATGTGAGTGTCAAGCAGTTTCGACTAGATAGCTATCTGAGCGGGCAAGAGCGCAGCGTATTATTTGAACAGTAGAGTTTCATTTGAGCTACTATATCAGTTTGGTATAAGCCAGCGAGTAGCAAGCGTATAAGTGTTTGGAAGTACCTAATAAGGTCATTTTCATGCATTCAATATTGGAGTTATTATTCAACAGTTTAGTGATTCGAACTTAGCAGAGGATGTCAAATACGGAGCGATTGTGCAGCAACTTCGTCACAATGACATAGTGGATGTTGTTTTATCATCCCGTCTTATGGGATTACGATCGAGACTCGAATTTCCCAGTGGTAATTATCTGGTCATCATCATACCACGAAGTGATTTATTGCTTTCGCGTTTTTTGATGTGACGAGTTAACGATTTGTTATCGAAGTGTTATCAATAAGCTATCGAGAACAAAGTTGTCGAGCTATCGATTTTTATCAATGAGCTTCGTTATAGAAAAGTTCTCGATTGATTATCAAAAAGTTATCGATTATTGATTGAAAAGTTATTCATATATCATCAAACACTTATTTCTGCTCATCAAAAATTTGAAAATTTTCTTTAAACAAATTTTACGATACGTTATCGAAAAGTTGTTGATAATTTATCAAAAATGTATCGGTCATTTAACGAAAAATTTATCGATAAATTATCAAAACTTATCCTTTTGTTTTCGAAAATTTATCAAATTTTTATAGGAAATGGTACTAAATGACATGTTATCTATTTCTTATTGAAAAGTCATCTGTCGTTATGAAAAACCTGAAGATTTCTATGAAAAGGTTTCGACTTGCTATGAAAGGTATCGACTTGATATCGAAACCTTATCGGTTTCTTATCAGAGTGATAATAATTTGCTATCGGAATTTTATAGATATGTTATCGATGACTCACGGGTTTGCTATGAAACAGTTAACGATAAAACTTCACTAATAATCGATGACAAACCTGTAACCTGGCTATACAAACCGATAAGAACCCACAAGAAGCCGAGGGGAAACCGATACCGGCCGATAACAATTCGCTGTCGATAATAAACCGCCCTCCACACCATAGGTTCTGGGTTCAAGTCCCGCGCCAAGCAGTATTTTAAGTTTATTAAAATTTCTTTTTTCTAATAAACAAAGTCGCAAACTTGGCAGTGTTTTAGGTGAAATACTTCGAGCATATTTCTGCCACGAAAAGCTCCTCAGTGATAATTCATCTGCAGATGTTGTTAGGAGTCGACATGGAACCGATTTGTTTGAAAACTCAAAAGGAGATTGACGCAAATTGAAGGAGAAAAACTTCTCGTAGGTAAATCGCGCCAAATATTTATTTGTATTTTTAAACAATAACTTGCCAGAACCGGTTGTTACTGATAAGAAGCCAAGAAAGGTCTTCTCAAAAAGTCTGAAATTATTAGTCTTTGTTAAAGTTGTCTCTATTGTGTTTTGACACCAGCTCTGCGCGAGCTCTGGTGAACTAAAAAACATCAGTTTTTGTAGACGTATACATGTATGTCTACACATCGAACTTTACGAGTACTTAAGACTCACGCCTTTGTGTTTGTGAGAGAACCATAGAGCTGGTACCGGAATGCTGGAACCAAGTACAGCAGATAACCATATTTCATGCTGCCATGAATCAGCTTCCATCTTGTCTTTGCCGCACAGAGTATCTCGGATTCTGAGGTTTCTCAGCTGAATAACCAAAATCCTTTCTCCTGACGTCGTTGCCTATCTGGCAGCTCATACGCGCTTTTGAATTGAATAATAGCGGGAGATGCGTTTTACAATCTTGAAATGTTCGCACCTTTTTGGTGAATAAGTAGATAATTATACAATTCAAGGTCGACAAAAAGACTCTTCTTTGCATCCAGTTTGTAGTGCAGTATATGTAGTTTTTGATAGTCCAAGGGACATCTTGATAACAATCTCTTTCGTAAGCGCTTCTTAACCGAATTCGATACCCGAGTTCTGTCATTATTATGTACGTATATCTGCATATTTAAAGCGACCAGCACAATCACCCCCCGCCTCATGCAAATTAAAAAGTGGAAATCTATCAAATAATCCCAATCTCTCACTACGAGTTTTGTGTCAAATCAACGCTGTGGCCATAGTAACATTTGCCACGATGCTGGCCGTTCTGTTAAACGGTAGATATTTACCGTTAAAGATGCTGCTATAGACTCGTGTGTCGCTTGCGGCCGTGGGGCGTAGCGCATCAACTTCAACTGTCAATATTTACGAGTCGTTGATACATTCCTGCTTTTTATCTACCGTTAAGTTGTTGGATTACTTTTATTGTGCGTCTCCCTGTGGCTGCGAACGCTGAAAGGTGACTTATTAAGGCTTTTTAAGTAATTTCAATATCATTGATGTATTTTCAATACAACATAACCTCACTTCCGCATACAACACAGCGTTCGTATGTTCGTGCTGTGGATATTGAGAACATATTTTTTCCTACTTTGTTTAGTATTTGTTGCATTATTATTATTATTTGTGTTGTTGTTTAAGAAGCCATTAAGCTGCATGCTTGACATATTAAAAACAAGCGAAGTAAAAACTCAACTTTCATCATCTGCAGTTCAATTCCCTTTTGCGTCTTTGTTGGATTGACTGTCAAAAAAGCAATTCCTGCACTCAAAGGTGAGTTAAGATTTTTTCACTCTCAAGTGTGCCTGTGATTTGTTAGAACTAAAATAAAGTTTCAAAGTAGGAAGGGAGGGATAGGTAAGACGAAAGCGTAGGTGGGGGTTGTGATACTTTGTAAACTTGCTATGAGTGATTGACAGGATGATTGGTAGATGCGTACTTGTTTTGGCATGTAAATATTTCAACGACAATTTATTAAAAAATATTTTGTTGTCGTTAAGAGTGAAGCTTATTAAAAATTTATTAGCGAGCTTTAAAGTACTCATACAATGAAGTTCCTTGTTGTTTGTTGTCAATTGCCTTCGGCGGCATTAGCAACTTCGAATTAGATAGAAAGCAGCAATGTGGTTGCGCTAGGAAGCCCAAAAGTGGGGGTGTGTAAGTAGACTTGGGTATAAGGGACGTACTTACTGCAATCGAGTGTTGATGTTTACCATATTTAGTAGAAAAAAGATTAGGTGGGGTTTAATAGTCCACGAGAACTGACTATTGCTTCAAGAAAGATTTTTTCTTGTTGTTGGTATTATAATAAAGACAAACTCTCTGATCAATTACTAATACCACGATTAAGGCACAAATCTGCGCTCTAAGAACATGTTCTAGGTTGAAAAACTTTGCTCCCATAAGGACTGTATTTGACATCTTTCATAAGCTCGTTTATGTCCGTAGAATTGTCGATCCATACAGGGATTTTTTTTACTTTACATGTTCCCAGCTTATGTTGGTCTCGGTCAATGCGTCAAGCTTTGTCAATAAAAGGGAATACAAAATTACACTGAAAATGGCACAACGCCGAAACTGTTTCGTCCCGTAACTAGATTAGACAAGGTAATTATTATCTTTGAGTTTTACACTTATTATCATCTATTCATCGGCTTCTTATCGGTTTCCTTTTAAATTAGTGATAAATAACTTAAAATTTTTTGATAACAAATCGATACTCGATATTTTTTGACAAAAAACCGATAACTTTTTGATATTAAATCTATGACATTTCGGTAAAAAATCCAAGACTTTTTAATCGATAACTTCAAGGTAACAAACCCAAATAGTTTTGATAAAAAACCGCGAACTTTTCGACAAACAAATTGATATCTTTTTAAAAATATAACGATAACTCGTCTATACAAAATGGGGAACTTATTCATAACCTTTGCTATTGATAGCGATTCATAGCACTTCGATAAATGATCGATATCTTCACTGTACCGCGCCGATAAATTCCTATACCAAACCGATAACACGTCGATAAGAAATGGCCTTCCTTTCATTGCCGTCATCAGGTGTCTGATTTTGCTCACATCGACTCTACGACGTACTACACTGTACCCACATTACGCTGGATGTAATGACTACACTTGCGCTTACATTTTCCATTCCCCCGTCGTGGGCAAAGATGTTAACACATCAAAACAAAAAAAAACTTATCATTGTATCTTCGATCCGGTATCCGAGCTAAGCGCTAGGCTTGGGTTCACCTTAAAATCACTTCCACTGAAACCAGAAAATCCAAGCCTCGAAGGAGAAATTTCTTTTCTGATGACTTTTTAAAGATTATCATTAAAGGCTTTAAACTGAAATGTCCGAAAAGTGAAAAAGCCACTGATGGACGGGTTGATGTTCAAAAGCTGATTTCCAAATGTTAGCAATACCGTTCTACAAAAAAGCGTGGATGAGGTAAGGTTTCAGCACAATTTGGCTTTGCAACATCTACTACAGGAAAATAAAAAGCGTTATGCAATTTAAAGAGCGTTTCCCAGCGAGCTAAGCTTTACTATATCTGTCGTAAGAGGAACTAAAATTTGTATACTAAAAAATTCAGGTTTTTAGGTAGTTTTTTTCATAAATCGAAATGAGCGTCTTCGAAATCCCCAACGGGTTGAGGGTATGCCATATTGGTCGTAAGCGGAAATTTAAAGTCACAGACCCGAAGGTACAAAGAGTAAAAAAGTCCAGAAAGTAATTGTAGCGGAGAGCACTGGCTTCACTCCTTCATTTCCTTTCGTCCGTCTGATCACACACTAAACAAATATTGAAATATGCTCACTAAATTTAGTTACATGGACTTATCTAAGCTAAACAATATTCGTAAATATAATGCTCGAAGCAAACTATAACCACATCTTCCTTTTCGATATCGGAAATTTCTAGAAATGGAGAAAATCGGGCAATGCTTTAACAAATACTGGTAAAGTTTATAATGCAACAAAAATTTTGTTTATATTCTTGTTAATGGGCGTGCTACTGCCGAACTTTAGGAGAGATAAACCACCAGCGGGTTAGGGCGCTTACAAATATGCCCGCGGCAGTTATACCTGTTGTAAGAGGCACTAAAATGCCCAAATAATTCAAAGGTTTGCCAACGCAATTTCCAGCTTCGCCAACCAAATGGCCAATATAACCTGCTCGTGCCGAATCCTGTCTCTTAAGCTACCGACTGCTCTGGTGAAACCAATTTCCTCATGAAACTAGAGGCTGCCCCTACCCTCTGGCCTAGAAGGTTGAATATGGTCATATTAAATTGTTCCCGATATAGTCGGTATTGTACCTTAATAGTGCTGGTAAGCGGCACGTACCGGATCTGCATCCGGCAAAGGATCATTAACATCGATATCACTCCTTCGGGGAGTATCGTTATCGCTAAAACGCCAACAACAACAGAATAAGATTAAGCCATAAAGGTGAGAAACCTAATACTGAATAAGCAGTTTCTGTAGAATACTTAGAAATCTGGGCATCCCCACAGACATCTGATTGAAGAGGCTCCGCCTCCCAAGGGATACGAGAAATGTGTGGCTTATTGAAAGGCTTTCATGTGTAAGCTAAATTTTCGTCGTCGTAAGGCTTGAGAATTCTATATTTCTGAGGAGTTTCGCGTTACGGAAGCAATACCTGCACATTGTTTGGGGAAGAGTACTGAGTCAATATTTTTCAGTCGAGCCCTTACAAGCAAATGAACCAGCGAAGTGGGCTTAATATGAAAAACCAAGAAAACCAGTAAAACCCAATATCTCTTTCTAAAGTTATTGCTAACGACCGTTTTAACTTGGAATATGAAAACAAATTTATAAAAGTCTAAAGTTAGTCATAAATGTAGCCGAAACATTCTATACTTAATGGCGAAGGCGTCGCAGCGGCATTGCGGGTCAACGCGTGAAACAATAACCCGTTCACGTGTTAACTTCCGACGCCACAAACGGAAGTCAAGCGTAGCCCAACAAAAACAGGAAGAACCAAAAATAAAAAATAAAATTAAAAAAAAAGTGTTTCAAAAAAGAATAATACGAACCAAGCACATACCAGCCAGGACGTCGTATCCAACAGCGCTGGAACGAAATGCAAATGCTACACCTAACAGAAAATGAAACAGACGGACACTTAAAGCAGTCAGCCACCAAGAGTCGTTTAATCCTTTAAATCATACCACCCGTTGTTGTTATTGCCGTGACTTTTGATATTTTGCGTGCATACGCTGGGCTCTAGAAATTTTCGTTTCTGCCAACCAACTCTTTAACACGCGCGCCAATAAACTGAAACAATAAAAGTTAGCGGATAGAAAAAGGAACTTCGAGCGCGACTAACTGCAAGTAATGCTCGCAAAGTTTCATATATGCAAATGAGCCAACAGACGCGAATTGATTAAAATTCGATTGCTTTTATTTCAACTTTTGTTTGTAGCTCAACGCATAAGCAGTGTTCCCAAGCGTGCACCCAAGTGGTAGTTGGTGGAGGGCAAGCAAGTCAAACTTGTTCAAATGTCATAAAATTGGGTTTCTTGTGCTGCCTCAGGGTAGCTCCCACCTTTCGATGGCTTATCCCTTATTGGCATGCTCGTCCTTTTGTTTTATTTGCAAAACTGCGACCCGCCACCCACTTTATAATTGCTACAGTTTTCTTCAAATTCGTTGTCGTACATTTTTTTTTAATTTTAATTATCCTTGTTGTTTTCTTAAGCTACTCCCTTTAGCTGATGAGTAGTGTGAGTATTGTCCTTGGTTCTACGTTATCAACTCTTCTGCACACTCGATAAATGTTGTACTAATCTACAACATCACACCCCTTTCATTTACCTACTTTTTGGCAACTCTTTCATGTGGCAATGCACGATGTGCACAGCGAGAAATCGATACTCAATTCGATTTTAAATTGAAAGGAAGTGGTCCAACGGAGGTTCCATGTTCCCTGTCAAACACTTCAGACCTAACCAGCAGGCAGGTTAATCTGTCTTTCAGTTTTACATTTTATGACGGCTGATTTGGTTGCAGTTGTGACAATAGTTCCAACGCCAAGCGGTAAATAAGGGGTATTCTGGACTCCGCACACTTCCCGGCTGAAAATTATATAGCTCAACAACTGAATCAAGAGCACTCAACGGGTACTGTCTACTCTTCCTAAGTTGCCAAAGTCACACTTATCGTACATACTCTATGAGGTCACTATTGACAACATCTCTTCAAACAGTTTTATAGCAACATCTGGTATCCCTCAGGGTCTCAACCCTTGTAGTTTATCAATTTTATTGTTAACATGGGGTCCTGCTCTAAAACTCTCAATGTCTACTCTATGCTTTTGACCTTCAGATATACTCGACTCTCCTTCCCTACAAGCCGCCTTTAAGAGACATTACTCATTGTACATCCGCAACTAACTCTTTTTGAAAAAAGTGTTCGCCTTCTACATTCTCCAGATTCTGAAGTCCAGAAGACTAAGGCCGTATCCTATGCGACATCACTTTTCTGTGGAAATTCTTACATTGACTCCTGAACTCAAAGATTTAGGCGTTAATTTTGATGCAAAGCTTAGTTTTTTGACTCATATCAACTACTCTAGCCGGAAGAATAGCAATTCCTTTCTCGATATATACACGAATCTAGAAATACTCATAAAGCTCCCGAGTTTCTCAATATTCAATTTTGGTAAGGAGACCACTTAGCCTTGAGAACGTATCAAGGAGAAACGTTATTGCCAACTTTCCGGCGAAGAAGACCGATTTACTCCGCAGAGAATGCTTTACTTTCAACGTCAGTGGAGAATAGATTGCATAACTTCGTGAAGTATATTTTATTATCAACTTCCCCAAAACCGAACTCCCCTCGCATTTGAGGTGAAACCACAGCCGCCGCGAATATCCCAGTAAGGAGCCGATCACAAGGACATGAGTCAAGACAAGCATCTATGACACTTCTGTACGTGTCACGACTAACCTTTCCTGCTGCCCTCGAGTAGAGTTGTTAATAACGACCTTGATATGGTCGCACAAGTGATACGACGCGTCCGCTGACCTCACCATTCAATCTGATGTTCGAAACATGGATCGTAAGTTCTACAAGCCATCGATTCTATCACAGCTTATTTTATTTAAACAGGTTGAGTACCAGAAATTCTTCAGAATCTTACCGTTTGAGTAGCGATCAGAGGATAAGACGATAAAAGGTTTAAGTGGAAAGACCCACTACTGTTCATTTCGTTTTCTAATTTTTTAATTCGTTTACCTTAGCTCAATACTTTTACAAACTGCATAACAAGCTCGCCAATCAGTTGCAGGGATGCTTTATAAGGGTAATCAAATGAGATGACCTTGCACAAGCACATTTGTGTGTATTAGGACGTATGATGGCCGAATGGATTAGATGGGGTTAAAAATTAATGATGAAGAGATAAAGCGAAAGCAAACTTCAAATGACGAAAAAATTATGCATGAAATAAAAACAACAGGAACAACATGCATTCTAGTTCTTATAAAATATCAGATAACCGAAGCTAGGCCGAGTACATAAAGAATTTTTTTTCAAAGCAATTTTTTAATAACAATCCTATGTATATGAATGGGCTTTATTCTGAAACACTTTGGTTTGCATGAATGGACAGAAGAAAGGAACAGAAAACATGAACTAACGGATGGAAAGGGGAAGAGAAATTAAAACTATTAAGGATAACGATAAGGATACGGATACGCATAAGGATAAGAATAAGGATATTGATAAGGATAAGGATAGGATAAAATAAGGGTAAAAATAAGGATAGTATAAGGATAAAGATAAGGATAAATATAAGAGACTATGGATATGGATTAGAATAATGATATGGACAAGGATAAGGATAACGATAAGGATAACGTTAAGGATGTGGATAACGATAAGAATAAGGATAAGGATGAATATAATAGGATAAGGATACGGATAGGTGATAATAAGGATAAACATAAGGATACGGATTAAGATAAGAATAAGAATAAGGTTAAAGATAGGGATATGTATAAGGATAGGGATAAGATAAAGATAAGGATAGGAAAAACGTAAGGATAAGAGCAACGGTAGGGATAAGGATATAGTAATAAAAAGAAACATTTAATTTTATAATAAAGGAAAGGAAAAAGAAAAAGGAAAAAATGCGAAAAAGGAAAAAAGAGAAAAGTAAAATCAAAAACCGAAGGAAACGCATAGAAAAGGGACAGGGAAACGAATATTAGGAACGGCAACAAAGGAAGAGGTAAAGAGAGATGGAAATAGGAGGAGATGAAAATGAGAGAAAAGTACAATGATTGTCAAGTAAATTAATCCGCGAAAGATGGAGAAGAAAAATTAAAATAGAAAAGAAAAGGAGGGAAAGACATGTTGGATATGAAGAATGGAACAATAAAAATGTGGAGGCAGAAAAAAGGTATGAAGAAAGATGACAAAATGGAATATTTGAAATATTAACAAAACTAGGAAGAAAATGAATAGAAAGAGGCAATAGAAGAGTGGGATATAGAGATGGAAGGAATTAGTAATAAGAAACAAAATAACGAACAAGAAACAAACAAATGTAAATTTAAAAAACAGAAGCGGAGAGAAGATGAGAAAAAGAAGTGTAAGATAAAGTATATATGTACATAAATAGAAAAATTAAAAGTAAAAAAGCTAAAGTAAAGCAAGAAAATAGAAAAGGTGACAGAAAAGGGAACACGATAGGTAAGGGCAGACCAAGAAAGAAAAAAAAGAATACAGGAAAAAAATGTTAAATACAAACAAGTAAGGAAGGCTAAGTTCGGGTGTAACCGAACCTTACATACTCAGTTGAGAGCTATGGTGACAAACATAAGGGAAAATAACCATGTAGGAAAATGAACCGAGGGTAACCCTGGAATGTGTTGTTTGTACGATATAGGTAACAAATGAAAGGTGTTAATGAATATTTTAAAAGGGCGTGGGCCTTAGTTCTATAGGTGGACGCATTTTCGAGATATCGCCATAAAGGTGGACCACGGGTGACTCTAGAATGTGTTTGTACGATATGGGTATCAAATGAAAGGTGTTAATGAGTATTTTAAAAGGGAGTGGGCCTTAGTTCTATAGGTGGACGCCTTTTCGAGATATCGTTATAAAGGTGGACCAGGGGTGACTCTAGAATGCTGTTTGTACAATATGGGTGTCAAACGAAAGTTGTTAATGAGTATTTTAAAAGTGAGTGGGCCTTAGTTCTATAGGTGGACGCCTTTTCGAGATATCGCCATAAAGGTGGACCAGGGGTGACTCTAGAAATTGTTTGTACGATATGGGTATCAAATGAAAGGTGTTAATGAGTATTTTAAAAGGGAGTGGGCCTTAGTTCTATGGGTGGACGCCTTTTCGAGATATCGCCATAAAGGTGGACCAGGGGTGACTCTAGAATTTGTTTGTACGATATGGGTATCAAATGAAAGGTGTTAATGAGTATTTTAAAAGGGAGTGGGGCCTTAGTTCTATAGGTGGACGCCTTTTCGAGATATCGCCATAAAGGTGGACCAGGGGTGACTCTAGAATGCGTTTGTACGATATGGGTATCAAACGAAAGGTGTTACTGAGTATTTAAAAGGGAGAGGGCCTTAGTTCTATAGGTGGACGCCTTTTCGAGATATCGCCATAAAGGTGGACCAGGGGTGACTCTAGAATTGTTTGTACGATATGGGTATCAAATGAAAGGTGTTAATGAGTATTTTAAAAGGGAGTGGGCCTTAGTTCTATAGGTGGACGCCTTTTCGAGATATCGCCATAAAGGTGGACCAGGGGTGACTCTAGAATTTGTTTGTACGATATGGGTATCAAATGAAAGGTGTTAGTGAGTATTTTAAAAGGGAGTGGGCCTTAGTTCTATAGGTGGACGCCTTTTCGAGATATCGCCATAAAGGGTGGACCAGGGGTGACTCTAGAATTTGTTTGTACGATATGGGTATCAAATGAAAGGTGTTAATGAGTATTTTAAAAGGGAGTGGGCCTTAGTTCTATAGGTGGACGCCTTTTCGAGATATCGCCATAGAGGTGGACCAGGGGTGACTCTAGAATGCGTTTGATACAATATGGGTATCAAACGAAAGGTGTTAATGAGTATTTTAAAAGGGAGTGGGCCTTAGTTCTATAGGTGGACGCCTTTTCGAGATATCGCCATAAAGGTGGACCAGGGGTGACTCTAGAATTTGTTTGTACGATATGGGTATCAAATGAAAGGTGTTAATGAGTATTTTAAAAGGGAGTGGGCCTTAGTTCTATAGGTGGACGCCTTTTCGAGATATCGCCATAAAGGTGGACCAGGGGTGACTCTAGAATTTGTTTGTACGATATGGGTATCAAAGAAAGGTGTTAATGAGTATTTTAAAAGGGAGTGGGCCTTAGTTCTATAGGTGGACGCCTTTTCGAGATATCGCCATAAAGGTGGACCAGGGGTGACTCTAGAATTGTTTGTACGATATGGTATCAAATGAAGGTGTTAATGAGTATTTTAAAAGGGAGTGGGCCTTAGTTCTATAGGTGGACGCCTTTTCGAGATATCGCTATAAAGGTGGACCAGGGGTGACTCTAGAATGTGTTTGTACGATATAGGGTATCAAATGAAAGGTGTTAATGAGTATTTTAAAAGGGAGTGGGCCTTAGTTCTATAGGTGGACGCCTTTTCGAGATATCGCCATAAGGTGGACCAGGGGTGACTCTAGAATGTGTTTGTACGATATGGGTGTCAAATAAAGGTATTAATAACAATTTTAAAAGCGAGTGGCTGGTAGTTGTAATGTGAAGGCGTTTTCGAGATTTCGACCAAAATGTGGACCAGGGTGACCCAGAACATCATCTGTCGGGTACCGCTAATTTATTTATATATGTAATACCACGAACAGTATTCCTGCCATGATTCCAAGGGCTTTCGATTTCGCCCTGCAGAACTTTTTCATTTTCTTCTACTTAATATGGTAGGTGTCACACCCATTTTACAAAGTTTTTTTCTAAAGTTATATTTTGCGTCAATAAACCAATGCAATTACCATGTTTCATCCCTTTTTTCGTATTTGGTATAGAATTATGGCATTTTTTTCATTTTTCGTAATTTTCGAAATCGAAAAAGTGGGCGTGGTCATAGTCGGATTCGGCCATTTTTTATACCAATACAAAGTGTGTTCAGATAATTATGTGAACTGAGTTTAGTAAAGATATATCGATTTTTGCTCAAGTTATCGTGTTAACGGCCGAGCGGAAGGACAGACGATCTACTGTGTATAAAAACTGGGCGTGGCTTCAACCGATTTCGCCCTTTTTCACAGAAAACAGTTACCGTCCTAGAATCTAAGCGCCTACCAAATTTCACAAGGATTGGTAAATTTTTGTTCGACTTATGGCATTAAATGTATCTAGACAAATAAATGAAAAAAGGGCGGAGCCACGCCCATTTTGAAATTTTCTTTTATTTTTGTATTTTGTTGCACCATATCATTACTGGAGTTGAATGTTGACATAATTTACTTATATACTGTAAAGATATTAAATTTTTTGTAAAAAATTTCAATTTAAAAAAATTTTTTTTAAAGTGGGCGTGGTCGTTCTCCGATTTTGCTAATTTTTATTAAGCATACATATAGTAATAGAGTAACGTTCTGCCAAATTTCATCATGATATCTTCAACGACTGCCAAATTACAGCTTGCAAAACTTCTAAATTACCTTCTTTTAAAAGTGGGGCGGTGCCACGCCCATTGTCCAAAATCTTACTATTTTCTATTCTGCGTCATAAGTTCAAACCCA
Organism: Eurosta solidaginis; assembly: GCA_029619165.1. Lineage (NCBI taxonomy): Eukaryota > Metazoa > Arthropoda > Insecta > Diptera > Tephritidae > Eurosta > Eurosta solidaginis. The sequence goes on from JARSSU010024455.1 coordinate 85,587, forward strand.
CCTACCAAGTTTCATCGCTTTATCCGTCTTTGGTAATGAATTATCGCACTTTTTCGATTTTCGAAATTTTCGATATCGAAAAAGTGGGCGTGGTTATAGTCCGATATCGTTCATTTTAAATAGCGATCTGAGATGAGTGCCCAGGAACCTACATACCAAATTTCATCAAGATACCTCAAAATTTACTCAAGTTATCGTGTTAACGGACGGACGGACGGACGGACATGGCTCAATCAAATTTTTTTTCGATACTGATGATTTGATATATGGAAGTCTATATCTATCTCGATTCCTTTATACCTGTACAACCAACCGTTATCCAATCAAAGTTAATATACTCTGTGAGCTCTGCTCAACTGCGTATAAAATGGAAATATAATCAAACGGATAAAGAAGAAGTGGACATGAACTTACTTAGTAGGTGATGTCATAGACTACAGTGTACGTACTAGTACCAGACTGAGTGTTCGTAGGTCCTCTCTGCTTAGAATTATGAGTTTTGATGATTCTCTGTTGTTTTGTTGTGCCTTGTTGTAACAGTGGCCTTCGCCCCATCCAATAGGTGCGAGCGCTCACTAATTGTCAGCATGCTCTCTAACCGAGTCCGAGGAAGCTTGCAAGCTGACAGAATTATAGGGGTGTTAGAGGCGTTGGTTCTACATTACAATTAAAACATGGTTGGAGACATATTGCAAGCGGAACATACATTTAGTATGTCGGTGTTATTGCTGAATAAGTAAGAGTTTAACCTTTTGCAGTATTCAGATCGAAGATGAGCTGAAGTGACACGCATCTCTCTCTGGGTAACTTTCTTCATTACGATATTCCGAATGGGTTCACCGAGCAATCCCTGCATTTTATATATTTTTATGAATGGTTTTAAGGGTATTATTATGCTCCTCTTTTCATATGACTGAATTCATCGGCATATTACTATGGTTTCCACTTGTATGGCCTTTGTAGGCTGCTTGGCTAAGTAGTCTGCATTTTTATTACCTCACGTCGCTGATCCGAGAATCCATATTAATAAAACCACCATTTTTTGGCTCCCAGAAACATTTGGGACTATTTGTATTCATCCATTAAGTTGGTGTAAGATTATAAGGCACACAAGGCTGCCTGCGACCAAACCCAAAAAATTCTATCCAAATGGATACGTCAAAATCTGTAAGAGATTATTCTGAGCGAGGGGGCGCAGTGCGTAGTCTTAGAAAGGGATTTCCTATGAATTTTTTATACTCTCCAATGCTTTTTATGTTTCCGCTCTTTAGCTCAGAGATATTTCCAAGTCTAGACTGTACATACAAGACGCTGTGGACTGCCGTAAGCATAAGGCAGTATCTCAGAAGCACATTATATTTTCTCAGACAGTCAAGCAGCGCAGGAAGCACTTGACTCTGTCAAACTAATTCTGAGACTGTTGCAGACACTAACGTGATGGCTGAACATTTACTCTGCATCTGGTATGGGTTTCGGGCATAGGGGCATACCAGATAATGAGATGGCGAAAAGCTTGCAATAAGGGGTCTTTGCGAGGCTTCGCCACCAACTTAGGAAGCATGGGAGACTTTTGGCTTCACAACATTAGTAATATCCAGTAGGGATAGCTCTTTGTTTTGCAATACATTTGGGTGTAGGCGAAGGAAGCTTCTATTACTTTTGTTAGATTAATCCAGATGCGCATTCCAATGAGAGTTCTGTCCAGTACAACCCCTAGGTATTTGCTTCCATTGCGCCTGGATAGTATAAGCACCAACAACAAAAAAATGAATACTGAAAGGGTTAATTTTGTCGACGAAATATTGACTTGTGTCATAACATAAATAAAAAGTTAGCTGGTGATGGCATCGCTGCGGACGCTGCTTGGTGAGGACCACTCTCGCCTGAAAAGACGTGACAGCGCTAGTGGAAAAAGGAAAACCGCGCTGTTGCTTTAAAAACAAAGCATGGACAAGATGATGAAAGAAAAAAAACCAAATAAATTACAATAAAAAAGAAATGTAAAATGATATCGGCGAGCGCTTCCTGGCGCGTCTGGCAAGCGATTTCCTTTAACCCTTTGACTTTGTATATTTGTAGAGGTGTGGGTGTGCGTGCTTTAACTTTTGATATCCTTTACTTTGCATACAAATTCTACTACTACTTGTCTTGTTGTTGCTAATGCTACTGCTATTGTAGTTGTTGTTATTGTCTGTTACTTAAACTTTTGGTCTTCGATTACAAAATTCGAGCTTTATCCGATTAAACATTTTTCAAATTTAAATTTTAAATTATTAGAATTTCGTATTGCTTCGCTTATAAAATCAACAACGAGCACAACAACCAAAGTATGTAAATTTTTTATTTTTTTTGGTCTTATATTGGGTATTACATTTCATTATTGTTGTATTCTTTGGCATTAGCCAGCTAAAGCAACCTTTTTAAATAACTTTTTTTCCGCCAAACAACAAACCATAGCTGTTATTTATATATCCCATTGTTTTTCTTCTTCGGTATCAAAAGTCATGCCTGGACATCTGCTGGCTGGCGCTCATTCTCCGTTTTGTTTTTATTTATATCCGCATATTTTTTTGTTGAAATTTTACCTTTCTTCTTCTTTTTTCTATTTTGAGCGATTTTTATGATTTTTACAAATACAATAAAATATTAAAAAGATAACAGCTTTTGCATTGCCATTACCAGTTGGCTGATTGGTTGGTTCGCTGGCACTTAGGTCATTTGGCGGGGGTCGGAATTAGAATGCCATCAGTTTTTATTTATAGAAAGGAAACTAAATTAAATCACTCAGTTGCGCGGCAAAATTTTCATAGAGGTTGAATGAAGTCACATGAGCACATCAATGAAGTAATTTTCCATAGAAAATATGTAAATGAAAGGATTTGTTGTTAGCTGCGTAATTTTTTCGTTATCCGATACCGAACCCTCGTGGGAACGCCTGACTCCACAAACGTTATTTATAGAATAGGCTATTTGGGTTTATTAAGCCTCATTTGTTGACTTTCCGACTGGGTGGATAGTTGGCGTATATTGTAAGGATTTCCATCATCCCTTGTGAAATTTGGTTTAGTTACAAGCCAGTTACGGCGTTGTGCTATCTTCATTGCCGTTTTTTGTTTTCGAACACGTTCGCGGAAACACGAAAAGTTACACTGAAGACGGCATATCGCTGAAACCCTGTGGCGGATCTAGCAGGAGGAGGGTGGGCTATGGGGGCTAAAGCCCTCCCCCACCGTTCGAACTAAGCCATTACGTGCAAGGTTGAGGTATCATACGTGCGAGTTACGTGCATTTTGCACCTACGGCATACTGAGGACACACGGTATGGTTTAAATTTTTATGCCAAAATTGCTACTGTGAATATTTTTACCGAATGCATCTCGCATTTTTTACAGAAATTGAATAAACTCACTTTCTATGGCTAGGAAGCTCTGGAAAGTTGAAATAAATGCATAGAGGGTTCTACTCGTTCAAACCTTAACAGCATATTGTCAGCCCCATCTTACTTTGTAAATTAGTAATTACTTGTTCCGCAATATAAGAAAAAACTTAACGCCGGCACATATGGCTCGTCTTGTATCGAAACGACTTTCATTCGCTTTCATCATTTTCGAAGTTTGCTGCTGTTTCTGGCACTTGCTTTTTTATTAAATATCTGATAAAAAATTCTTTAGTGGCGTTTTATGCAAAATATTTCTTACCTTTTTATTTTCTACGTTGTGTAAGTGATGGACACTTGATAATCGATTAATGTTTTATTATCAGCTGATTACTAAGCTGCCACATAATCATAAGGAAAAAAATAAAATAAAATTTCGATGTCATTTGATACACACATTACAAATACACAATCCGAGATGCCCAAATAGATTTGGAGCCAAAAAAGGGCAACATTTTAAAAAAGGGCTAAAAAACGGGCTAGGGGCTAAACCCGAATTACAGAGCCACAATTACTGCCCTTTCCTGGACTACATGATTTCTTCATTGACGTCAAGGTTCAAAGGTGAATTTTTGAAAATACAGGCAGTATTTGGGACTGTGGAGGGACTGATTCCAGCATACTCTGGAGGAGTAACGATTGAAGAAATTGTACTTGCTGCTAAAGTTTATAAAGAAGGTCTCACCAGTCACAATGAGACAGTGCTGAAAAATGAGATTTTATTATGGCATAACCATTGCAAAAGTGATCCATTCAAGAGTACTCAAACAGCTACTGATGCCCTGAAAATCATTAAATCAGCACACTTTTCTTCATTTTTTCCAAACGTGACGACACTGTTGCAAATCTTTGCGACTATCCCCGTGACATCAGCGACCGCAGAGCGTTCTTTTTACTGTTCTAAAGCGCTTGAAGACTTATTTGAGAGTCAACATGTCTGAAAATCGACTGACTGCTCTAGCACTAGGGAACGTCCACAAAGAAATAGAAACGGACATTGAAGAATAACCGATCTTTTCTGTAAATCGAAGCCCCGACGACTCGATTCTTTGGATTGGTCGATAGAAGATTGAACCAGCAATAAGTGGGTTTGAAAGTAAGGTTTTTATGAATATGTTTATATGGTTGTTATATCGTATCTCGAGTGTGCTGAATAAAAGAAGAACTTCATTTCAGAAAATATTGCTTGAACTTTATTAGTAAGTTATTTAGTTTTTTAATTTTGAAAATCCTCGTTTTCATGTCATTTTATATTCTGTATACATTTATTTAACACATCATGGAAAACAAAAACAAAATTTGAAAATGAAAAAATTTCAAGCCCCCCAGTACCAAATCCTATATCCGCCACTGCTGAAACCTTTCGTATTCAAACTAAACTTGGCAAGGGGTGATGCAAAATCTAAATCCATCCAAAACACATATATTAGAAGATTTATTAGATCAGGCAGCTGAAGGGGCAAAGATGTAAGCATCCAAATTATTGTGGGCGATATGTATTAATTTAGTTCAGTGCGAATTAACGATAGAAATAACTGGCTTGGGCACCTGTCACCTGTACCTTCGGCTACTTTATGTATTTACAATCTCATCATTCTGCTTATGGAGGTACGTGGTAACGGTTTTATAATCTCTTACGGCTTTCACACTAACCTATCCATATTAAAGCCTACTTTTGAGCAAATTAAACATTACGCTTCTGAGACCTTTGTAGGGACGATGGCCGAAAGTAAAGAAAAATGGTAAAGGCGTGTGATGTAGACCCATCCAAAATGAAGTGGCTAAGAAGTCTGGAAAAGGACGACGCCGAAGAAGAGCCACTATGAAACCGAACCAGAACGGAAAGTAAAGCGGTTCGTAAACCATGCTTTTTAATCGTAAAACAAGTAATAAATATAAAAAACGTTAACTCGTGGGAACGGATTGAAGAGAGGACTCTCCAACCCATCCAGCATTGGGACATATTATAACTTTTATTGGAAATTGTTGCTAATACGCGGGTTTGAGACCAGGGTCCTTAAACCGCCTAAGCTGCGTGGTGGAACGACTTTGAA
>JARSSU010024456.1:0-10573 GCA_029619165.1 Eurosta solidaginis
ATTTCTGCCGAAATTTCAGATATACGTGCCTCTTGCGCTTCCAATTGAGATGCCATATATGTCTTTTGATCTTCCAATTGAGATGACACTTGCGACGTCATTTCTGAAATACGTGCCTCCTGTGATTCCAGTTGGGATGCCATATATGTCTTCTGCTCTTCCAGTTGGGATGCCATATATGTCTTCTGTTCTTCGAGCTGTGTTTCCACCTTGGATGTAATGTGTGTCGACATTTCTGACATACGCGTTTCTTGTGCTTCAATCTTCGATGTTATGCGTGTCTCCTGCGATTCCAATTGTGATGCCGTATTTGTGGATATTTGTGATGACATTTCTGTTATACGTGCCTCTTGCGCTTCCAGTTGGGATGCCAATTGCGACGACATTGATGCTACTGTCGATGTTTGTGCAGATATTGCAGCCAATATCATGTTCAAGTCTGTGCTGGTAACTGTCTGCGATGTTTCGTTTTTTTCTTCAATTTTTGTTGTCTCCTCGCCATCAAGATGAAAGACATACTCTTCCACGTTAATTCCCTCTAATTGCCGGTTATATTCAATCCACGGTTGTCCTCCTTCTTCAGTTGCTGGATCTTCAATTCACTGAACTTTGCCATGTCCTTGTTGTCCTCTGGAATTTATTCAACAATTCCTCTTCTGACACCAATTGTAACGAATTTACTGCAAATCCTCTTATTTGCAATCCTCTGCTAAGTTCGAATCACTAAACTGTTGAATAAATAACTCCAATAATGAATAATGGAAAAATGGCCTTTATTAAAGTACTTCACAATAACACTTATACTTTGCTACTCGCTGGCTTAATAACCAAACTGATTGATAACTCAAATGAAACTCTACTATTCAAAATAATACTGCTATAGCTCGCTAGATAGCGCTTAATCGAAACTGTTTGACAGTTCAAATCAAACTGAATTACTTCTTACTCGCCTGCCCCGCTTTTATAGTTTACGCTGCATACTTCTAGGCTCTTCGATTTCCAGAACTTACTAGTTAGTTTCGGCTACAAAATCGCCAGCCACAACTACGTGCACAAATTATTGCTCTCTCTTGTGACAACTCAGATAAGATATATGCATGTGTTTGTGCATTGCCGCTTCGCTGCTCGTATACGTACATATGTGTAGACGCAATTATTTATTCGTTTATGTAGATACATAATGATTGAATTATTGATGTGAATGTTTGTAGTTTACAGTCTCTCGAGTACACATAGGCGTATAAGTAAATGCATCTGTGTGTGACATCTCTTTCGGCTGCCTTATATATGTGTATACATGATTTGATTATTGACGTAAATACTGCTTGGCATGGCCTTAGCATCGCCTTAGTGATGGTATAGCTTAGTGATGCTAATATCCGTGACAATAATATATAATTTTTTTGAACAGGTCGGCCCCTGGTCCGCTAATCGGAAAGAAATGATTATGAAATATTAAGGCAGCTAAATAGTTACATCTGTATAAAATTTCCCGCTAATCAGAGCAGAAATAAGAAAACCTAATTTTTAATTTCACTCATTTACATCACATATGTATATAGTGATCCCTAATGCGTGATTTCTGTTCGCAAGTTCGAATAAGTTACACTAGTTGGAATCGCGTTTTCCCTTAAATTTCAATCGATTATTATTTGTTATCAGAGAATTTAACTAAAGAAAATTTATATTAATTAATTGTAATTCTAATTTAATTAATTCTAATATATAAAATTCTTGTGTCACCGTGTTAGAAGCATAACTCCTCCGAAACGGCTAAACCGATTCCCATGAAATTTTGTGAGCATATTGGGTAGGTCTAAGAATCGGCCAACGTTTACGTTTTTTTCGCTAGGTGGCTAGTGTCTTGAGATCAAAACGTGGATCTGGGTAATCCTGGGATGTGTTTGTACAATATGGGTATCAAACGGAAGCTGTTTATGAGTACTTTGATACGGGGTATTTTTTGTACACCTGGGTGACTAGGGTCTCGAGATATAGGCCAAAACGTGGACACGGGTACCCCAAGACAGTGTTTATACAATATGGATATGAAATGATCATACTTATTGGTGACTAGGGTCTCGAGACATAGGCCAAAACGTGGACCCATGTACCCCTTGACATTGTAATACCCTACCTTTATGTTTTTGTGGATGCTGAATCCGAATTTGAAATTTATTTTATCCTAAAATTGTCAAAATCGACAATTACGTTGAAAATGAGTAAACATTTTTTTCATGATTTTTCGTGTTCAGCTCGCTGTCACAACCAATTATGAATATTTTTCCTTGAAAATTCTATGGCGTATTTGTGAACATATTCGTAAACTAGTAAAGGTTGTTCGAAATTTTTAAAGCATTTTCCGATTATTTATTTATTTATTTATTATTTAAAGTCGACGACAAACTATGGTCGACTGCATAATATAAAAGATATATAAATATACAACTCAAAAGATAAAATTTAAGATATATCGAGCTTTCAACAATGTTATATTACAAACAAAGAAATATTAATGAACATTACTATTTAATTTCAGAATATAATAATAATAAGAAATATGAGCAGAAATAAGATCTTATGCCGAAATCTTATACTGGCGGAATGCATCAGATTCCGCTCAGCATGACTTCGGAATGCAGTGGATTCCAATCTCCCTGTTGGAATGCAACAAGATTCCAATCAGCATGTCATGGGAATCCGGCAGTGCTAAGAGTAGTGTAATGAGGATACGCCATCACAAGGCATAAAAAAGTAACATGACCTGTGTTGTTGGAATGCACCGGATTCCAATCAGCTCGATGCCTGACCCATAAGATTATACTGCCGGAATGCATACGATTCCGGTCAGTGACTCTTGAAAAAGCATGTTTTTTACGTTGTTGGAATGCACCAGATTCCAATCAACACAGTACTGTCTTGTTCCTTCTTAATGAGACATGTTGATAAATGTTCCTCCATCCTTAAGCGAGATAGTTCCTGTTTTTTATCGAAGGAATAAAATGCCGGCAAATTAAATTAGCTTGTATCTCTTAAATTAGATAGGCAAGTATTGCATTACGTATAGTGGCAAAAGTACATTCAAGACTGATGCAGCTATACAAGTCATTGTAGTGCGCGCACCAGATAAGAAGAGGATTATTTTTAGCAAAGTTTCGTCGACAAAGGGGTAAATAGAAAGGAACGTAGTGTCTGGATACTCTAGGGGGAACCGCAAAAAACAAGCGGCTGAGGAGGTCCGCGGAATCAATTTCTCCAATAATGAGCTTATGGATGAACAATACCCCCAGTAATATTCTCCGATTTTCCAGAGTGGGTAAGTTAATAAGAAGAAGTCTACTTCTGTATGGAGGAAGGTGGAGACTTGAGTCCCAATTAAGGCCGCGCAATGCAAATATCAAAAATTGCTTTTGAACTGACTCAAGACGCTTTATATGCTTTTGAGAAACAGGGGACCAAACGCATGAGCAATACTCGAGTATTGGACGAACCAGCGATGTGTAAAGAACCTTAGTGAGGTACGGATCATCGAACTCTTTAGCCCATCTTTAACAAATCCAAGTAAACCCAACGCTTTGTTGGCTATAGATGAAATATGCATGTTAAAATTCAATTTCGGATCAAAAAGGACACCTAGATCATTTGCAATAGATATACGCTCCAAAGGCGTACCATCTATTACATAAGATTTCAATGCTGGCTTCACTCGGTGAAATGTCATATACTTACATTTAGAGCAATTTAAAGCTAATAAATTTGTTGTGCACCAACATTGGAACGAGTCCAAGTCGGCCTGAAGAAGATCCAAGGAACTCAAATCGGTAGGACAGTAAGTGTAGCAAAGTTTTACATCATCCGCATACATTATAGTATGGGAATATAATATTGTCTGTGGCAAGTCATTAATGAAAAGGGCAAAGAGCAAAGGGCCTAGATGACTTCCCTGGGGTACGCCAGAGGAAACTCCGAACGATTCCGACAGATTGCACTTGAACAGGACTTTTTGGGTCGGTTAGAAAGATAGCTTTTCAGCCACATTAATAGGTGAAAACGGAAAGCCCAGTAAATCAAGCTTATGAATAAGCAACTCGTGGTTGACGGTATCAAATGCTTTGCTGAAGTCCGTGTAGATGACATCCGTTTGCTTGTTCGCTAAAAATCTTCCATAACTATAGAGGTGAATACAAGCAAATTTGTAGTGGTTGACCTTTGACGAATAAAACCGTGTTGGCATGGAGATAAAAGACTAGAACACTGATATTGCAGTTGATTGGTGACAATCTGTTCAAAGACTTTAGGAATGACTGAAAGTTTAGCAATACCCCTGTAGTTTTCAACTTTTGACCTACTACCTTTTTTATGCAGGGGTATAATAAAAGACTGTTTCCAAAGTGCCGGGAATGACGCAGATCCCAGAGATAGCTCAAATAATTTTAAAATAGGCTCATACATGTTTTCGGCGCAGTACCTAAGCACGCAGCTAGGAACACCGTCCGGTCCCGGAGAAAAGGTGGGCTTCAAAGATTGAAGACTCTGAAGAACAATATTACCATCAATAGCAGGATTCCTAATGTAATTCGAGCTATCTAAGCGATAGGGATATTGACCAGAATGAAAACCACTGGGTGAATACGTGGACTTAAAGAACTCAGAAAATAGTTCAGCAACGTCGTCATCAGTGCAAGCTTTTTACCTCCAAAGGTTAATGAGGAAGGATACCCAGAAGTTTCCGCTTTGAATTTACGAAACTGTAAAACTTTTTTGGATTTCTAAAAAAATGGGCTTTACAACAACTCAAGTAATTTTTATAACAAAGCTGATTAAGACGGTGAAATTTAGAACGAGCTATTAGATATTTAGAGAGGTCAGCAGATGCTCCAGATTTCTTGAACCTCTTATAAGCCTAGATTTGATGTTATTAAGTCTGATAAGTTGCCTTGAAAACCAAGGGGGCTTATTCGAACATAGGGTATAGCGAGTAGGAATGCAGGTATCAAAGAAGCTATCAAGCGTACTGTAAAATATAGAGATAGCCGAATCGACATCAGTGCAAGCATAGAGATCCGACCATCATGGGAAGCCAACAGATCATTGAGCATAATGAAATTCGCTTTGTAGAAGCATCTAGATCGGGGACGAGACTGTACTTGAATCCTACGGGGTAGGCTGATATCAAGTGATATCTCTAGCGTAGGGTGAAGAGGGTCTTCTGGAAGGGATAAAGGTGGTATTTGCGTAAGGGCAGTACCCACCGAGCCATCCACAAATACTAAATCCAGCATTAGTAGGGAAATTTTGGAAAAAAATGTCTGCTAATCCGACTAGGCGGCCACCGTGGTGTGATGTTAGCGTGCTCCGCCTATCACACCGTATGCCCTGGGTTCGCACCCCGGGCAAAGCAACATCAAAATTTTAGAAATAAGGGTTTTTTAATTAGAAGAAAATTTTTCTTAGCAGGGTCGCCCCTCGGCAGTGTTTGGCAAGCGCTCCGGGTGTATTTCTGGCATGAAAAGCTCTCAGTGAAAACTCATCTGCCTTGCAGATGCCGTTCGGAGTCGGCATAAAACATGTAGGTCCCGTCCGGCCAATTTGTAGGGAAAATCAAGAGGGGCACGACGCAAATTGGAAGAGAAGCTCGCCTTAGATCTCTTCGGAGGTTATCGCGCCTTACATTTTTTTATTTTTTTTTAATCCGACTCGGCGCGTACTTTTTCAAAGGTTGTGTGACAAAGTTTTTAATTTTCAATATCTAAATATGCAGTCTCAAAGAATAATATATATAGAAGTTTTCTAGAAAATTTCAAACCTTGATCTTTATTAGAAAAAAAGACAGCGATTTCAAAATCCGCGCGGTCAGAGTTGCGTACGCGCGCGAGCGCGCTCGGTTCGAACATGCTCACGCTGAGCAAGCTTTGACAGGTCCTGCTAATATAGCAGCCGATTTGGTCGAATTTGCACGAGTTTCTTTGCTCTCGTTCAGAAAATGCATTTTAGAAATATTATATACTTATCAAATGTTAAGTGAACGTAAGTATTGAACAATTAGCACTTACTGCGTGATAATTTCATGCACATTTAATTACTTTCATCTATTATGATTCATAGTGTCGTAAAATGGCAAAACGACGATCCTACGATTTTGACACCGAGTCAACGAGTAAAAGAGCGCGTACATTGCAGCCTGCATCATTTGATTGGTTAAGTTTTTGCTGCTTTTGTGGAGAAGAAGAAAATCCGAAGAAAAACGTCAAATTCAAAAACGTATCAAAAGGTAAAAGTGCGGATAATAAATCGAAAGTTCTCGGTGCAGCGCACACTCGAAATGATTTGGTTATACAAAATTTATTAAGCAGCCACGAATTCAATTTGTATGAAAAGAAGGCTCGATATCATCTCTTGTGCTATCAAAATTACGTAAATGATAATACTCTTAAATGTATCACAAACAGTGCACCGGCGATGCCGGAACTTTATAATGCTATTGCAAGAGATGTTGTTCTAGCTTACCGAGATAAATTTGAGGCTGGTGAGATCATATTTTTACCGCAGCTTTGCGAAAGTTTCATCCAAATGCTTATTGAGAAAAAAATGAAAAGTTAAGATGATGCTCAGAATGTTAAATCGAGTTATATAAAATCAAAATTAATGCGTGTTAAAGATATAGACCTGCAGTTCCATTCATATCAAGGAAAAGCTGATATTGTAAACTTAACTAAATTTCCTCTTGTACTATTAGTTCACAAGCTGTATGATAGTATACATAAAAAATTGACGAATGTTATCAGATTGCTGATAGCAATAGCAAAAGTGATGAAAACGTTATGATACATCAGGTAGCTGCGTGTATTCGACATGAAATTCATAAAATACCCAAAGATACAGAATATTTTCTTCCTGACGAAGAACAAACAGTGCACCGGCGATGCCGGAGCTTTATAATTCTATTGCAAGAGATGTTGTTCTAGCTTACCGAGATAAATTTGAGGCTGGTGAGATCATATTTTTACCGCAGCTTTGCGAAAGTTTCATCCAAATGCTTATTGAGAAAAAAATGAAAAGTTAAGATGATGCTCACAATGTTAAATCGAGTTATATAAAATCAAAATTAATGCGTGTTAAAGATATAGACCTGCAGTTCCATTCATATCAAGGAAAAGCTGATATTGTAAACTTAACTAAATTTCCTCTTGTACTATTAGTTCACAAGCTGTATGATAGTATACATAAAAAATTGATTAATGTTATCAGATTGCTGATAGCAATAGCAAAAGTGATGAAAACGTTATGATACATCAGGTAGCTGCGTGTATTCGACATGAAATTCATAAAATACGCAAAGATACAGAATATTTTCTTCCTGACGAAATTAGAATAGAATTTTCAAAATATTTGTTCCAAAAGTATTGCAAAAATTGATTGTTGGGTAATTGATACGTCATCTTTCCTGAAAGGACAGTTAGCAATGGATAAAAACATTCTACGTCGTATTCTCAGCATTTCAGAGACTATAATTTATTGTTCGCGGAGAAGAATAAATAATTCACTTACACCACCTTTCACGCTTGGATTACCTCTACAATTACATCATATGCTCGCCAAGAAATCATTAATTGCAATTTTAAATGCACATGGGTTTTGCGGTACAAATGAGGATATTTATTAGGCGTTTTCTAACAATTGCAGCTGAGAAAGAAATACAGAAAAATTCAGGTATTTATATACCATCGGGAATTATTCATCGTCATTATGGCGGCGGCTTCATTCACGAAGGTGACGATAATATCGACATAAATACTGAAACAATTGATGGAAAAATACATATCATGCGATGGCGAGAGTTTTATTTCAAAATCAAAAGATCGGGGATTTTCAGTCGATGGAAAGAATTCCCAAGACGAGCTCCAAGAGAGCGCTACCTGAAAATAGCACTGATTCACTAAATATTTTGCCTTATAAGAAGCCATTAGTTAGACCCAATCCACCTAAATTCACAGGTGCTATAACGGCATTAGAAAAGTTTATTAAAAATTACCAAGATCTTGATTCAATCGATCTTACGTGGGCTCTTTTCAGAAATGTACCGCGAGCAATTGTGAGGACCAAATAAAACCTCATTAATTTGGCCCACACAAAACGACTCACACCATATGGATCACAACCATTAACACAACATTAACACAACAGGCGGCCACAAAAGGCCATAGCAATACGACAAACCATCAAGTCTCAGCAACACAACGAGCGATCGCAACACTTAACAGCAACACGGCCAACCAACAAGTCTCAGCAACACAACGAGCGATCGCAACATTTAACAGCAACACGGCCAACCTACAAGCCTCAGCAACACAACGAGCGGTCGCAACATTTATCAGCAACATCGCACAGGAACTGGGTATCGAGCACACAGGCACAACGCGGGACATCCACAAACGCATCGGGGCTTTGGCTGCTAAGGCACCAAACGACTTGGAAATATATAAGTTCCTCACAGTGGAGGCAAGATACAAGGATAGCGACAAATCAAATGAGGGAGGAGGTGAGCCGAAGACACCAATCCCTCCGACCGCAGACGGAACCACGACCGGGGGTCAACCACAGCAGAACCCACTGGAATATCCTCTACGGAATAAGCAGCCCGCGCAACCGCACCAGTCATCAATTATACATCTCAGGTAACTCAAGCACCGACCGTTGTGTTCGCACCCATCATCGACCAAGTGCGGAAGTGGTCAGTAAAGTACGACGGTAGGCGGGACCCGTTAGCGTTCATCGAACGGCTAGAGGAGTTAGCCGAAGTGTACGCGCTAAACGTGGATCTCATACCAAAAACCATGCCCGAGCTACAGGGGGCACCGTGCTACAATGGTATCACAATAACAATGCGCACTGGGTAAGGTGGACAAGCTTCAAACAGGATTTTTTATGTTTCTTCCTGCCAGTCAGATATTTCGAACGGCTCGAGGACGACATACGCCAACGAAGGCAGTATAACAGGGAGAAGTACAAGGATTACGTGCTAGCGATACAGAGCTTAATGAGAAACACAGGGTACAGCAGCGACAGCGCCTGCAACGAATCTTCCGTAATAGCCACCCCGATTACCTACTTTATATCCGTCGGAGGGACTTCACCAATCTCGCAGAACTCTTAACCCTTGCCGAGGAATACGAGAGCATACATGAGGACTATTGAAGGCCATCAGGTGGACATCGCCGCGAAGTTACGCGACACGTCGTAGGTGACAGGACTTTGGTCCAACCACTGCCACCTGCATCCCCACCACCGCCACAACCACCGAACATACCGCACCACACGCCTCCTGGCCAATCAGAGATTCGACCCCAACAACGTATGCAGGAGGTGCGGTGAACAAGGACACTACACCAATAGATGCCGAAACCCACGAAAAATTTTTTGCTGGGAGTGTGGCCGCAGTCGACGTCAGGGAAACGATGGAGGGTTTCACGAAGAACAAGGCGCGGTGAGCTCAAGGAACCCAACGCCGAATCGGCGGTAGCAATGTACCAAGAGCATGGCCGCCTTTACGTCGTAGCCAGCCTTGGCGCGGAATCAGGCGAGGCGGTCATCGATACAGGGACATCGAGAAGTTGCGTTTCGAGCAGCCTTGCAGACCGTGTGGTAAACTCTGGGAGCGGAGAAATGGTGAGAGTGGCCATCAAAATAACGACGGCAAATGGGACTATCACCACAATCTTCGACGCCATAAGGACTGAGGTACACCTCGGAGAAGCGTCACACCGCACAGTTTTACACGTCATGCCCGGAGCAATCGACGACATCATACTAGGCCTAGGTACGCTAGGGAGCATGGGAGCCACCATATCCTGCGGTGGAGGTCACCTCGCGTTATCCAGGCCACTCACACAGCACATTGTTGGAACTATTAGGACCAAGATCGCAATGACGTGCAATGTGACCGGACTTCCCGCATTTGAAGCATTTGATAACTTTTTCACTCCGCTTTTGCGAGCCTTTCAGCGCCTCCAATATTGCGTCTACCCACTCTGGCCTTTCTACTTCCACACGGCGTGCTTTGAAAACTGGCTTACACAGAAGCGACGCTGTTTCCTGAATCAGAGCTTGTGACACCGTTTCTGCGAATGTTGGCTTTGGGTTTGCGTATGTAGCTCGCTTTGTTTCGACATCCCGTATGCCATTTATAAAGCTCTGAATCTTTACCCTTTCAGTGTATTCCACGGGTGCGTCCGCATTTGCGAGATGAGCCAACCTTTCAACATCTGAAGCAAACTCCTGCAATGTCTCATTTGCTTTTTGATAGCGGTTTTGCAACTCAATTTGGAATATCTGTTTTCTATGCTCGCTTCCATAACGTCGTTCTACAGCAGCCATCAATGCTTCATAATTGTTCCGCTCTCCTTCGGGAATCGTCTGTAGGATTTCCGCTGCTGGCCCCTTCAATGCCACGAACAGATCAGCAACTTTATCTTCCGCATTCCAGTGTAACGAACCCCGTTAGTCGGGTATATAGCTGGGGTATAACTCAGCGAATGGGTTCGCCTATACAATAAAAGATGTTGTTTAGCGTTAT